>LR548950.1:0-87285 GCA_900536415.3 Caenorhabditis sp. 38 MB-2015 | reverse complement strand
ATGCCAAAGGACATCCAACTTGCTCGCCGCATTCGTGGAGAACGCGCATAAATCTTCGGATTTATGTTGACGTTTGACACAAAACCGAACCCAACGGCCCTCTTTAGGGCCACATATCCATTATTTATACATTTCTACATTGAATAAAATATATTTTTGTTTATTTTCTAAAATTTCAGATGTTTTAGTGCGAAGAGGTCTAACCGTTTTTGATCAATCGAAGAAAGGTTTCTGCGTGTTTTGCTCGCAATTAGATTACAGTTTCACGTCATATTTTTATACGTAAGGAACATTATCCTGAAAATGTTTAATTCTGGATATCTGAAGCATAGTTGTAGAATGAAAAACCCCACGACATTAATTCACAACCCATGAAAATATCCCCTTCTAGTGTCATTTTTCAAAACTCGTTATTCTCAATTTTTGGAACGACGCCAAAATTTTCTAGGTCATACTACCGTACTCTTTTCAATATTCGAGGTGTCCCCGCGCGGTGGTAGAAATTGCCGTTGATTAGATATGTGTCCCCGCGTAGTGGCGCGAATAAGCTCCGCCCACTCGACTATATAAGCCGATAATTTTTAGATTTCTTCATTGCATTTTTGCACAACCCAACTCAATCAAATCATGTCTGGACGTGGAAAGGGAGGAAAAGGACTCGGCAAAGGAGGAGCCAAGCGCCATCGTAAAGTGCTTCGTGATAACATCCAAGGTATCACCAAGCCAGCCATCCGACGATTGGCCCGACGAGGAGGAGTCAAGCGTATCTCTGGATTGATCTACGAAGAAACTCGTGGAGTCCTCAAGGTTTTCCTTGAGAACGTTATCCGTGATGCTGTCACCTACTGCGAGCACGCCAAGAGAAAGACCGTCACCGCCATGGATGTCGTCTATGCTCTCAAGAGACAAGGACGTACTCTCTACGGATTCGGAGGATAATTTCCTTCGTTTCACAATTCATATTTGATATGAAAACCGAACCCAACGGCCCTCTTTAGGGCCACATATATACATATATATTTGATTATCTCGTTAATAAATAAATTTATTTGTTTTTTCCACTTTTTCAGATATCGGCTTGATGCATCATTGAGCGTTCATGGATTGATATATTTAGACGCTTGTGGTCATGATTTGACTCGAGAAACACCGAAAAGGATGATATTATGTGGATATCCAATTGGAGAGGAGGATTCTGTAGGCTTTGTCGTCTTCGATTTCCGAATTATGAAAAACAATATTCCGAAAAACTAGATAAGAATCATGTCAAAATCGCCTTCATTTTGGTGACGATCAGCCACAAGATAAGTTTTCAGCGAGTTCATCCATCCATTTCCCATTCTGACACTCCAACAAAGTTGGCAAAACAAAAACTTGCAACTGTAGCGTGAAAAACCTCTGAAAGTTAGATATGAATTTTCAACTTTTCAAAGTACGACCCGATCAGAAGCCAGCCCCGTGAAAAATGAATTCCTGGCGCAAAACAGTTGTAGTTGTTATTCGGAATTTATTAGATATGAAAAACTTTGTTCATATTTTATCAAGTTGATTTGTTGATAAATATGTCAAAATAAAATTCAACAAAACCGCCGAATGCTACTCTTTCTATCTATCATATGTATAAAATCGCTCATCTTATTTTTCAAATTTCGGAAAATTTTTTGAACTTTACCGTTTTTCAAGGTCCTCAGAAATTTCATGTTTTCACATTCAAGTTATTAACTTCAATGTTTGTGTCATCCAATTTTTATCACGTGCATATTTAACAAAGTATGGGCGGAGTTCTGTTTTTTTTACATTGGAAATAATAAAATGCCACAGTTCACATAAAAGCAGAACAATCAATACGAAACATTAGCAAATTCAAAAATGCCATTTTATTCAAAGTTTCTCATATTTTTATTATTTCTATTTATAATTGAAAATGTGATGGGAATGGTTCCAAATTTGAATTATCTATGCAATTATCACGAAGATTGCGAATATATAGGAGACAAACTAGGATTTTGTGTGAATAAGGAATGTGTTTATCAAAAATTTGGATAAAACATGAAATCATGTTGGCAAGTATTTATTAAAGGCGTTTTAAAAACAAAAATGCTAGATTTTTCGGATTACCGGTAACAATAAAACTAAGTATTAAAGCAATGGGAGATAATAATTTAATGGAGATTACATTTCATCGTGAAGTCTGTTTGAAGCGGAAAGAAGTGATGATGACATAAGAAGCCAATCTCTGTTCAACAGCTCAGTCAGTGACAATTTACCATCAGTGTTTACATCGGCAATCATCATGATCTGGATAAAATAAAATTAAAACCCGAATTTATCCAAATTCCATTTACCTCTGCAACTTCTGACTTGACTTGTCTCGTATTTTTTGGATTTACAAATTCGAAGATCTCTGCCAATGTGGCTTTTCCATCTTTGTTCATATCAATATCATTATCGAATTCATTTTGTCTTCTCGCTTTTTCTTCTTCTTCCATCTTAACGAATTCGGCATTTCTCTCATCGATTGAACCCGGAACTCCATTGATAAATTCTTCACGAGAAACGAAACTGTCATTGTTGCGATCATAGGCCCGGATAATATCATCGGCCAAAGTGAATAAACCACGGCGACTGTGTTCGGGATGAAGGAAACTGTAAAAATTCGAGGATAAGTAGTTTATGAAAATCTTCAGTCACGTAACTATGATTTCAATGGCCGTGAATTTTCAAAAACGTCTGAATTATTCGGTTATTTGATATTTTATATCACGGTAATTTTACGTTAAAGCCTGCCAAAGTCAACCCGAAATTTGTAGAACTTTTGTTTTCAATTGAACGCAGTTTTCCGATTAGATTCACCAAAAAAACAAGTATAGCTATCCATTTCAAGAAATTGAATTCCAGAAAATTTTCTAACGGTCTAGATGGTCTAAAAAATATTTTCATTAAATAATTGAGTTCAACCAAGAGTTATAATCAAAACTTGGATATGAAACATGTGCTCCAATGACGATCTCTATTTTTTTTTTGATCCAGGAGCAACTTTTTGACCTTGTGTGCATAGTGACCCGATTTCAGTAATTAAAAATTGATTTAACACTTACGCAAGCCATTCATCATTGTTCAAGAGACCATCTTCATTTTCATCTGAATATTTAAAACTTCGTTTTTCGTCTTCCAATCGAATCGTATCTGAAACAAATCAATAAGAACATCATAATCATTTCTGATTCAAAATATTCACCTTCTCTATCCATAATATGATTTCCATTCTCATCCTTGTGTTCATCTCCTTCTTTAATAGCAAAATGTGGCAAGAATTCTTCCCAAGTGATATTTCCATCTTTATTTGCATCCACAGTTTCGAAATATTCAATTGCTTCGGCAATACTTTTCGACAAATGCTCCTTCAAGTTTTGCTGAACTCTTTCTTCCAATTCTTCCGTTGACAAAAATCCATCTTTGTTCGTATCAGTTCTAAAAATCGACATGAGATTGATTGTAAAAAATGAGTTCTTACAAATTGAACATATTCTTGATTGCCACTTCTGTGTCTTTTGGATGCGCTATAAGGTCATTTGCGTCAGCGTTCAAAACGATCTGTAAAATGACAATCAACTCTGAAATTGTATAGATATCCTACTTCTTGTCGGAAATTTTTATTGATATCTCCATCTCGTTCGAGTACAACTCCTTCAATATGTGGTCCCATCTAAAAAAACTTATGAATATTTTTTAAATTCCAATAACCTACCGAAATCTTAAGTTCCCGTTTCTCCGGTGGAGGCGAAACAATCTGATTTGGCATGAAAAGCAAAATTAACAGTAGTTTTAACATTATGCCTGTTAGAAAAAACAGTTGATATTTTTTAAAGAATTTTCAGATATTTTTAAGTGATTATACACTCAGATGAAAGTGTTTTCTATGGTAATAAATTAGTTTTATGTTATTTACATATAATTCGGAATGTTTTTTGTTGATGACTTTGCTTTGTGAATAGTTATTTTTTGAACATCTTCGAGAATGTATCCTTTGAAGACATTTCTTTTTCAATTCTTCTGCTTTCCAGATTCTTGATCTCCTTCGTTACAAGACCAACAGAACTAGGATGATGGCGGAGAAGAGCTTTCAAATCTTCTTCAGCCTAAAATACTGTCTTTCATTTTAAAAGTTTTCATAAAACTTACTTCATCCAATTTCCATGCAGCGATTCTCGCTCTCGCTCGTCTATAAAGAGCCTTTTCATTCGTCTGATCTCTGAAAAAAAAACCGAGTATAAAAAGAGTCTCTCATTCGAATAACCTTTTCAGAACTTCTGTTGATGTTTCTTCAGCCTCGTGTAAATCCCCAATATTCAAATAACATTGGGACATGTTTGAGTACAACGCAATATTCTGAAGCAAAGTAAAATATAACAGGATTCGAAGAATAAAACTCACTTTTCTATCCAATACTTCCCATTCTGGATCTCCCGGTTTTTCACGTAGAATAAGAGTATCAAGACGGGTCAATGCATCTCTATAAATATTGATCGCTTCTTTGTATTCTTTCTGAAATTCGAAATATACACATTAAATAGACAGATGGGAAACAGCTGGTAACTAATGGATGATTGACATATGAGTTGCAAACTACATAATATCCAACAGTCAAAAACAAAAAATCCAATAAACTTCTAGTTAGTTTTGAACTCTTCTAGGATTCCCGGTGATCGGAAAAAAAAACTAAAACTGCGGCTGTTTTGCGTAAAAAAATTTGGCTCAATTTTCGTGGCGCGACGTGGAAAGAAATTAGTGTTTTTTGATAAAAAATTTATATAATAACCAGATCGAGAGAGGTTATATTAAAAGAGGAGCTTTAAAATAATTATATCGAATTTTACTAAATATCATCGGGTTACTATTGTCTTGACACACACTTCATTGGTAATTCGATCAATAAGATTACCGATGTCAGTCTCTCTATGTTCAATTCATTTTTGGATAGAATTTGATTTTAAAAATCTACACTAAAGTAAACACACAATAGCGATTTTTGAACAACATAAGGTCTCTATTTCTTCAGAGCAAAATTAATACAAAACCACTTACATTTACAAAGTGTTGATTTCCCTTGACCCGCAAAACTTCGACCGATTCCAATTTGTCTTTTTCATTCAATTGCCACGATTCTGCTTCATATTGATCCGGTTCCAACACTTGCAACAAATGGAAAATAAATCGAAGAGGACGCGGGTTTTTGAGGAGATTGTCCAATTCTTCGTAGCCAGTTCTGCATTTGTTTATATTTTAGTAATCGATGTGGAAAAAAGAACAAAAGAAGCAGGAGGAGAAAAAGAAGAAACTCACCCTTTTGCGATTGTCGCCGCGCACATATGAGTTGACACGTGATCATGTGAATGTCCGTGGCAGGGTTTAGAAATATCTCGAAGTTTTTTCGATATGAATGGATATTGTACGAGCTCGAGTAAATCAATATCAAATTGAGATATTTCATCGACTATCATTGATCGAAGACAAGTTTCGAAGACGGGCAATTGAAATTGTTTTCCGAATATCAGTTCGAGTGGTTTTCCATAACCATCTGGCCATTGCTTGCGGGTGTCATCTATCGATTTGAAAGCATCTCTATAAAAACAAAGATTTAAAAATTTAAAAATCTATAAATAAACAAAAAGCGTATAATTATGTTGTAAAGTGGCGTGACAACTAATCAATACATCTCGTTCTGTTTCCTCTAAAATTTGTCGAAAGCAGACACATATGTAACTAATACCACACGAGGATGTGGAAATGAAACATTGTTTTTGTGGGAAAAAGCATTTTGACAACCGTTGCATTATGGTTGTTGTTTTTTTCCAATCATATTCCCCCAGCTATGACTATAACAAAAATTTATCCGGACGGAGGAAACTGCAGTTACCAGATGATTCGAAAGAAAAACTAGGGTAACTGATGGAAATATTAAGTTATTTTCTGTTATACAAGTCAATTCACTTCTTCATGAGACGACAATACCGAAAAAAGTTGGAGCAATTTCCTCGATTTGAAATGCATCGAATATTTTTCTCAATATTTTTCAGATGTATTGCCCCATAAAAAACTTGTAACCAAGTTGAAAAAAAAATGATTTCTTCTAAAAGTTAACACCGCAAACGTTGATGTGTTCTTTTATATTGTCTTTAGTCTGATGTTATTCTTAAAATACATGTCGAAACTTTTTCTAGTAAATTTGGATAGGTTTGAAATGTTATTTCATTTTCAAACTCTTCTCATGTCAGTGAAGCGTGCTGTAACATAATGGACAAGAAAGTTTTATTTTATACTTTGAAGTGTAAGGAGTCACTTACTTTTCCTGTGGCATTCCTTTTTCTTTATCAATCGGATCAATTGGCATCAATGTTTGATAATGAAACACGGCCTTTGTTCCATCACTCCATTCCGATGGTTTTCCTTTCCCAGCATTCAAAGTTTTCTTGACAACTCGAGGATTTATCATGACTGTAATAAAAAGGGAAAGTGAGCAGACAAAAAATAGGAGAGAAATAAGCAGAAGATCGAAGTGAAACGAATAAAATAGGAACATAAAACATAACAGCAAGGATACATTCAATATTTTATTTTTGGAATCATTATTATTACAGTTTTAACATTATGAATTTGTCATGACTAATTAATCTAAAATTGAGAATCATCACAAGTGTAAAAAAAACAAGGATTTGGTAGCTGCATACACTTTGGGATTTCGTGGCTGATTATTATTTTTATACTAGACACACTTAAAATGTACACACGAGCAACTGAACAAAATTGGCACCTTTGAAAGAGAGAAAAAGAGATACGAGTCAGATATAAAGAGCAAAAAGAGATTAAAGGAGCATCGACGGAATTATTTGAGATTATCTGGCCATTCCGGAATGTAGTACCTGAAAATATAAGCGAATATTAAAACTATTATATACTGACGGGGAAGATGAAAAAATCAGAACCAATAGTTCAACTTTAGGGTGTGCTGCTTGTCTGGACAGCGAGAATGTTGTACTTATACATTTGTATAGCTACGAATGTTAAAATAAGAAATATGAATGCATTTCGCGAAATATTCTCATATTCAATTTAAAAAAATCTCGCAATTTTTAATATGAAGAAAAAAGACATAAAAGACGACGCATATTTTAGTCATGGGAAAAGAACGAATCTTTTTCAATGATTCAATTATTACAATAAACATTTAGATTCATTGAGTGAAGAACAGTTCGAGCTGTGAATAGTTGTTTAGAAAGTAGTTGTGAAAAGTATGATTTGAAATTTCAAGGCGAAGTTGTCGTATAGAACATTTTTTGAAAGCTTGAAAAGATGAAAAACATCTCGTTTGACAGTGGATAACTTTAGTGAATTATAAGTTGTAATTAATTCATCCAGTTTGTTTTCAGTTTTTGAAGCGACGAAAATCGCGGAGTTTTTGAGAAAAACAAAATAGTGTTGAAAATACTCACCTCCTGATAGAGCCTTCTAACAATCGATCCATCCAATTAGGGAATCCATCCAAAACATTTCCAACATTTATTCCTTTTTGCGATGTTCTATGCAACTTTTTACGCTGAGAATAAAGGCTTTGTTCTAGTTTTTATTTTCATTTCTTACCTCTCCCATAGATGCATATTCGTCATTTCTATATGAATTATCATCTTCTTCACTTGTCGTCTGATCTTCATCAGTATCAATAAAATTCTTTCGACTCGCTTCAACGTGTTTAGGATGATAAATTGAGAAGTACAATTTCCAACCACATAATGCAAGTACTGTACCAATACATTGACGTGGATTTATTGACTGAAATCATGAACTTCAGAACTTATTTCCACTTGTGGATCTACCTTCAATCTTTTATACATTGTTTCACACATTTCAGCGCCTTTAGGCGTTGAAATTTCTTCAGTGGGAAGGGTGTGCTCCAACAGTTTTCTGAACCATTCCAGATTTTTCGGAACAACCAAATATCCAAACGAAAATGTTTTATTACTAAAAATCGTTTCTTGATTATTATGAAGATAAACAGAAAACTCACTTTCTGATAGGATAAATTGATTGAGCAAATTGATGCAACAATTGTTCCTTATTATCTTCGTCCACTAAACAGACTAAGGATCTACATCCAGGTTTCAATAGTCGAATCATTCCAAAATATGTTTCAGCGCGAAGTTCGTGCATCAAAGGACGCATAACTGACATGATTCTGAAAAAAAACCTCATGTTTTATTGTTTTTCGTATTTTAATTAAAACCTACCTCTGCGCTTTGGAATGTTGGTTCTTTTGATTACTTTCCTGATCTTTTGCTTGAGTTTTCGGATCATCTGGATGCCATTCACTTCCATCTGAAGTAATATCCGCCACATCATTCGCTTTGAATCGTTTCCGTTTTTCTTTTCCCAAAGTATCCGTAACATTGAAATAATTCAACGTATATCCGACTCCCATAATGATGCAAAGTGTTCCAAGTACAGACAACGCCATATACATTTCCTCGTGAGTCAAATAAAACCAACATGCTTCGATAGTTCTCGTGAATGCGCGACTCCATTTTGTGAAAAAGCCCAAACTGAACTCATCATTCAGATGATTTATTCGACATGTTTCATCCAATCGTTTTCTCTGTTCAACAACATCATTTATACGTTCATTCGTCTCTTCTTTTCTTCCAGTCCATGCGTTGTCTAACCATATGAACTTCGCTTTCACATATTCAATTCTCCAAATTATCAGGAAATCACGAGAGTTTTTCTGTAAGCATACGGAATGAATGATTTCTATGAGTTTTGTTTAAAAAATCACCTGCGAATCCGTTTTCTTTCTTTCAATGAATGGTGTCAACCAACTTTCTTGTCTATCAACATAAATATACGAAAAGTGCACGTGCTTGTTCGCCCATTGTTCCTTTGTATCCTTTACATATTCACGGAATGCCTCAACATGCTCATTTTCAGCACTTCCAGACATGACAGGGAAGATAACGCAAAGATGGCGAGGAGACCGAGAAGAAACCGGACAAACAGCATCGAAAACTGTTGTTGATGATAACTACAATAAAACCAACTATGATTTATATATGGGGGTTCTAGAACTTACTCTCGGTAAAACCAACAATTTGTTTTTCTCAATGAAATCTTCCAGTGTTTCTTTTTTTAGTTGACTTGCATGACTTATGGATAACCTTGCAACGGCATCGTTCTGAATTATTTTATCGTGAAAGTAGAAAATAATTATAAGAAACTTACATTTTCGAAATCATTGTAAATCAAAATGTTTTCACAAGCTGTACATTTAATGTCCAATGAGTTTCGCAACGCATTCACTTCATCAGTGTTTTCTGATAAAGAAACATATGCGAATTTGGCAAAGCCTGAGAATTTCATCGCTGCTAACAAGTATCGAACTCTTGGTTCGGCACCGGCTCCGAGAATAATTACAGAAACCTTAAATTTTCTAATTAATCTAAATTTCAGAAACATCACAAACCTTGTTAGTACTTCTCCACTGTTCAACGAATCTTTGCAAGGCTGGTCGTGATCCAATTCTTGTCATGAAATATTCAGGAATCACTTTCTGAGCAAACTGGCGGATCGTCCTAGAAAAAAAAATTTTTAGATTCTGTTATCGGATAGAGGTACTTACTTATCGGACATCTGAACAAAATCATGCCTCAGTGGAATAACTCTTCCTTCAACAACTGCCACGATAGACGGAAGTTGTGAAATGCGCAATTTCTCCAACAAGTTTCCATCAGTCATCGCGTTAATTGTCGCAATACCGTACCCTTCAAAAGAATCGACTTCAGATTTGCCCTACGACATGAAAGAACAACTCACCTAAGGGTTCTAAATCTTGCACGGCTGATTTCCACACAGATTGAAGTCGGAAACACAGTTGACAATAATTTGAATATGCATAAATAATAAACGGTTGGGTCTCTGAACGTTCGAGAACAGAATGTTGGTATGTTCGATAAGAAATACGATGTGTTCCAAAGTATCCATCATCAAATCCACCAAAGCCAAAGCCGAACTTAATAATTTTTTTAAATTATTGACTACCTAACTTCAATGACTACAACTTACGAATTGGTCATATCTTCCTCCGAATCCGCCTCTTCCATTCTGTGGAGTTTCGTCGAATGTTCCAAATCTATCATATCTTTCCCGTTTTGTTGGATCTTGTAATAGTTCGTATGCTTTACTTATTTCCATGAATTTTTCAGCCGCATCGGGAGAACTATTCTTGTCTGGATGCCTGGAGATGATTTCCATTTTTTCAAAACGTTTTTTGAAGCTCAAAAACGTACCATTCTTTCGCTAATGCTTTATATGCTCCTTTGATTTGTTTTGTCGATGCTGATTTGCTCACTCCGAGTACTTTATAAGGATCCTGATTATTTGCAAAAACATAAATCGCCAAAAAAACCAACAATAATAAAGGTGTGACCTTCATAATAGGTTAATTATCCCTGAAAATTACCAGATATTATTTTTGATAACCCGATAAATAAAACAATATAGGAAAAGCTCAAGTGGTCATCTTTTTTCTTTTGCAAAATGGCAGATCGATCTCTTGGAGCTCTAGCGAGAGACAACGTAGGACGAGGAGAGATGATAGAGAAACACACATTCTTTCCTGTTCGTTAGAGCGAAAATGCATTTCGACTTTTATTGTTGTTATTTTTTTGTGATTTTTTTATTTTTGTAAAATAAATAAATAGTAGGACATCATAAGTACAAAAATTACAGTTGAATGACCCGGTTGATTGGTGTGCATGTAAAAGAATTCAAGACTAGGGAAAATGGTTAGGTATCATTAAAAAATCTATCGCCGAATGTCGCTTTCGAAATGTCCAATAAAAATTTGTTTGCAGATTGAATATTGTGAGTTTCAACTTGTGTGAAGTATGCAGTTGCTTTGTTGAAAGCATTGCTCATATGTTGATTCGACTGAAATTTGATTTTTAATTTCTATGTCCAAATATTTAATTATATTCACCTTTTGTTGTGCCAAATCTTTCAAAGTTCCAATTCTCGAGTTGAGAACTGGCGAATTTGCATCACATCTCGGCCTTTTTCCGTCTCCAAGTGTTTGTTGCGTTAAATAGAGCTCGAATATTTGTAGAATCGTGCGCAATCTAAAATTTTCTCAGTTTTTAATCAACATGTTCATTCTTACTTTTGCGAGTGTGCCGTTTTCTTGCTTGAAATTAGATTTGTCAAAAAACTTGATTCATCCTTTGATGATTTATTCAACCATCGAATTAACGGACTCAATATATCATCAGATTGTGTTATGTTTGCTGGGAGATGAATATATCTTGAAGATATCCATTGAGCCAATCGAGCCAAAAGGCTAAGAAGAGCAGACTCGTTCGAAATATGCCTAAATATGAGTATCTTTAAAGTACCTAGTCGTTCAAGAACTTACTTTGGTTTAATATTAATGACATAGTTATGCAATTCGAAGAACATGTTCTCGTCTCGCGAATTTCCATAATCCATTAACACTCGCAACGTCAATGGTTGAGCCTGAACTTTATTTTCGGACGATGGTACTGTCAACAGATAGTTTTTGATCGACTTCAGAGAGTTACTGGGGAATTGTATCCAGTGCATCAATTCAGCCCAACTACTATCAGTTCCTGAAATAGATCATAAGTATTTTTGAAAAACCTATTTAATGAATAACTCACTCAAGAAATAACTGGCAATTGTTTTCTCCATAACCTTCAGTGCTGTTGTCAATTGATCAGAATTGAGTGTTTCGATGAGTGTATTTAGAGAAGTCAGAACAAATGGGGAGTTTTGATTAGTGGCCAGATATTCGTTCCAAAGAGAGACGAGAGATTCACCAAGTTTCGGATCACTGATGTTTTTCCATAATGATGTGAGCTCTCGAGCAACATGACAGAAAGCACGCAAATTGGCTGAAATATCAAAAAAACGTCGTCTGCTCCAATTGTTTCATCTCTATGACATATCATATAATTCTCAACTTACTGTGATTTACGGCCAATGAATTAACATCCGATATTAATGAATTGTAGGCTGCTGGTGCCAATGCAGCATCACTCTTCAACAATAGCTGACACTCTGTTCTCAACCATACTTGTTGTTTTGCCAGTGATTCTTGTGAGAATGGCTTTTTGGGCACAAAATTGCACAATTTTCTCCATATAAGTTGAATCGCGCCAATGGTTTCAGTTGGATTAGATAAAGAATCAGCTGGAAGACAACTTCCAACAACAATTGACAGTCTTTCCGCCTCTTCGTTTTCCACACTTCCCCAGTCGCTTCTCGAGCTTAGCGATCTCACCAACACCGACAACGATGCTCCGACTTTGTCGTAATTTCTAGGTCTCGAAGCGATTCGAGCCAAAACTCCGAAAATTGCTGCGAGATAAGACGGTCGACTGTCTTCGTTCATTTGTCCAAGAATGGTAGTCCATGGAATTCTGACAAATATCTGAGAAACAAAAGAAGAGCAATCGGGAGATCTTAGTTCTAAACACTTTTCCATGGCTATCACGGCATGTTTAGAAGGCCAAAGTAGCTGCCAATTGAGTCCAACTAATTGACGCTCCTAAAGAATACCAAATTTTCATTTGATAACGCACTTTCAACTTACAATAACATCGTAATAATGTTGACTACCGGTTGTTAAAATCGACAGTTTCTCGAAATAGAATTGCCAAACCAATGATTGAACATTCTCCATGCCAGGTGGTATACTCGAATTATAATGTAGCGAATTCAACAATTCCACAAATCTATCCAAAACTAGGTTTGCTTCTTTCTCGTTAGTCGGTGCAAATGGTGGATGGGTTGGTGAATATGGTGCAATAAGAGGAGAAAATACAGCGGCAATTCGGTGAAAACTTTGAACAAGTTCATGTTGAATAATATTTGGAGATTGATTTGCAATGTAGGAATCGCGAATAGGAACGAATAAGAATAATTGTGCCAGGCGACTTATTTCGTCCATATATTTGCCCCAAATTCTGAAAATTATACTCTACAATATGTCATAATTTTTGTAAAAGAATCTGAAGGTTTCTGTTTAGAAAAAATATATTCTCACCCATAGAAATTAGGTCGATTCTTCCTTGCATCATCCAGTTTCTCAGCCAAAATTCTCGCACATTCATCTGCTTTCGCAGCTCCCAGATCCAAACTCGCTTTCTTTTTCAAAATTTCGCGAGCTTCCAATTTATCACAAAACGCTTCTAATAATGAAATAGGCGTCGTTCTCGTATTACAACCCTCTAATGCTAATGACAATCCACTCGCAATATTCGATGGGAATTGATGAAAAATGAAGAATACAACATGTTGGAGGCATAGCCGATGCAACTCGGATTTCGAATCGAGTTGACTTGCCAAATTGGTGAATGCAATTGGTAGAAGAGCGGCGAACTGTTGAGGTGGTAATCCGGCGGCAGCTTGTTGCATACCAAGTCGGCCTAAAATTTAAAACAGAATACATTACTGAGTGACTTGGATTTAGTAAAAAAACATTTTGAAATTTTCATAAATTGTGTGTCACAATTTTAAAGAGAAATTGGTTTCTTCAAAGATTGGGTTCCGTTATTAAAATAATTACGTGATTCATTTTTTTTCCTATTCATTTTTTATTTCAGAAAATGCCACCAGCTGAATTAGAAATAGATGACTCTTTACATCTTCTTCGTTTAGTTACACACAGAGAATTTACACATCATCTCGAGTTACTCCCAGGTAAATTATTATGGTCGAAAGTATTATAGCCTAAAAAGTTTAGGTGCCAAAGAGCTATTTATCGATAAATGTCTTCTCCGTCCAATTGATAATGTTGCCACGTCATCTGATATGAAAAAACACGGAGTGAAACGAATAGCCCAGTTCAAACTCGAACAATCACCTCAAGCATGGAGTATTGATGTGGACCATCGAGTATTTTTCTTGAGGCCAAGTGTAGAAAATGCGAATAAGTTAGTAGAATACGCAGAAGAAATGTCGAAAGGTATTCTTGTGATTCAGTAGATATTATCAATAAAATACTATTTCAGACAATTCATTGGCTGTGATTTGGTGTAATCGAAGAATGAAACAGTGTGATCTTATATTTGAATCTGCTGGTGTTTTCGGGCGAATTCGTCAACTTGAGATCAATATGTGTCTATTGCCGATTGAAAACGATCTTTTTTCTCTTCAACATTCCGAAAGTGCACAACCCGATCTTTTCTCAGTTGCCAACATTTTCGTGGCTCTTCAGAATCTTTATGGTGTTATTCCGACTGTTTACGGACTTGGATCGGAGACCAAAAAACTTTGGAATCTAGTCCATCGACTATGTTCAAAAAACGAACCACGTGCTCGACCAGATCAGCCAATCAGCCATCTATTTGTATTTGATCGACAATTAGATCTAATGCCAGTTTTATTAACAGGCGCTTCTTACGAGGGATTACTTCACGAATTTTTCACAATAGATTGTGGTAAATTGTCATTCCCGCATGATATGAGAAGACATTCTCCAATCGGACCATTAGATTTTGACTGGATTGAGATTGATCCAGAAGAGGAGAGAGAATCGATGAATAAAAACAGAGGTAAATCATCTAAAAAAGTTTCACAAAAACTTATAACTTTCCATAGGTGATACTGTCAAATTGGACAATTGTGAAGATATTTTCGCTTCGATTCGGAATAAGCATGTGACAGCTGCTCTCGAATTCTTACATGCTAAAGCAAAGTCTATTCAAAAAAGCATTGAAAAGTCGGCAATGATAGAAGACGTGGCAGATTATCGTAATTTTGTCGAAAAAGATTTACGATCTCTGAAATCTGATCACAAACACTGTGAACTCCATATTAATGCATGTGAGATGATGATGAATAAAGTGAAAATGGAGGATTATCGAACAAGGTTCAAATTGGAGCATGAAATGTTGTTGGGAACTTGCAACAACGAAGACTATTTTGACTTTGTATTTGAACGAGTTTCGATGAGAACTTGTCATGATGTGGTTATTTCAATGATGGCATTGGCAAGTATCAAAATGGACGGACTACCAGATGATACTTATGATGATTTCGTTGAAATGTATTTACAAAAATATGGGTGAGTTTGTTGTTATATTTTGAAATTGATATTGTTTTTCCAGATACGAGTGTCTTTTCGAAATGCAAAATTTGAAAAACTCTGGAATAATCTATGCAAAACGACACGGCTCAAAAACAAGCTCGAAAACATGGGAAAGTCTTGCGCGTCGATTTAAAATTGTTAAAGGAAATGAGACAATGGATATGTCGAATCCATCCGATATGAGTTATGTGTTTGGTGCCAGAATAGCTCCATTGTTATGTAAAATCGTTCAAGACACAATGGAAAACGGTTGGAATAAAGTCGAATATGAGAAGATTGTTGGTNGTGGAGTCCTCAAGGTTTTCCTTGAGAACGTTATCCGTGATGCTGTCACCTACTGCGAGCACGCCAAGAGAAAGACCGTCACCGCCATGGATGTCGTCTATGCTCTCAAGAGACAAGGACGTACTCTCTACGGATTCGGAGGATAATTTCCTTCGTTTCACAATTCATATTTGATATGAAAACCGAACCCAACGGCCCTCTTTAGGGCCACATATATACATATATATTTGATTATCTCGTTAATAAATAAATTTATTTGTTTTTTCCACTTTTTCAGATATCGGCTTGATGCATCATTGAGCGTTCATGGATTGATATATTTAGACGCTTGTGGTCATGATTTGACTCGAGAAACACCGAAAAGGATGATATTATGTGGATATCCAATTGGAGAGGAGGATTCTGTAGGCTTTGTCGTCTTCGATTTCCGAATTATGAAAAACAATATTCCGAAAAACTAGATAAGAATCATGTCAAAATCGCCTTCATTTTGGTGACGATCAGCCACAAGATAAGTTTTCAGCGAGTTCATCCATCCATTTCCCATTCTGACACTCCAACAAAGTTGGCAAAACAAAAACTTGCAACTGTAGCGTGAAAAACCTCTGAAAGTTAGATATGAATTTTCAACTTTTCAAAGTACGACCCGATCAGAAGCCAGCCCCGTGAAAAATGAATTCCTGGCGCAAAACAGTTGTAGTTGTTATTCGGAATTTATTAGATATGAAAAACTTTGTTCATATTTTATCAAGTTGATTTGTTGATAAATATGTCAAAATAAAATTCAACAAAACCGCCGAATGCTACTCTTTCTATCTATCATATGTATAAAATCGCTCATCTTATTTTTCAAATTTCGGAAAATTTTTTGAACTTTACCGTTTTTCAAGGTCCTCAGAAATTTCATGTTTTCACATTCAAGTTATTAACTTCAATGTTTGTGTCATCCAATTTTTATCACGTGCATATTTAACAAAGTATGGGCGGAGTTCTGTTTTTTTTACATTGGAAATAATAAAATGCCACAGTTCACATAAAAGCAGAACAATCAATACGAAACATTAGCAAATTCAAAAATGCCATTTTATTCAAAGTTTCTCATATTTTTATTATTTCTATTTATAATTGAAAATGTGATGGGAATGGTTCCAAATTTGAATTATCTATGCAATTATCACGAAGATTGCGAATATATAGGAGACAAACTAGGATTTTGTGTGAATAAGGAATGTGTTTATCAAAAATTTGGATAAAACATGAAATCATGTTGGCAAGTATTTATTAAAGGCGTTTTAAAAACAAAAATGCTAGATTTTTCGGATTACCGGTAACAATAAAACTAAGTATTAAAGCAATGGGAGATAATAATTTAATGGAGATTACATTTCATCGTGAAGTCTGTTTGAAGCGGAAAGAAGTGATGATGACATAAGAAGCCAATCTCTGTTCAACAGCTCAGTCAGTGACAATTTACCATCAGTGTTTACATCGGCAATCATCATGATCTGGATAAAATAAAATTAAAACCCGAATTTATCCAAATTCCATTTACCTCTGCAACTTCTGACTTGACTTGTCTCGTATTTTTTGGATTTACAAATTCGAAGATCTCTGCCAATGTGGCTTTTCCATCTTTGTTCATATCAATATCATTATCGAATTCATTTTGTCTTCTCGCTTTTTCTTCTTCTTCCATCTTAACGAATTCGGCATTTCTCTCATCGATTGAACCCGGAACTCCATTGATAAATTCTTCACGAGAAACGAAACTGTCATTGTTGCGATCATAGGCCCGGATAATATCATCGGCCAAAGTGAATAAACCACGGCGACTGTGTTCGGGATGAAGGAAACTGTAAAAATTCGAGGATAAGTAGTTTATGAAAATCTTCAGTCACGTAACTATGATTTCAATGGCCGTGAATTTTCAAAAACGTCTGAATTATTCGGTTATTTGATATTTTATATCACGGTAATTTTACGTTAAAGCCTGCCAAAGTCAACCCGAAATTTGTAGAACTTTTGTTTTCAATTGAACGCAGTTTTCCGATTAGATTCACCAAAAAAACAAGTATAGCTATCCATTTCAAGAAATTGAATTCCAGAAAATTTTCTAACGGTCTAGATGGTCTAAAAAATATTTTCATTAAATAATTGAGTTCAACCAAGAGTTATAATCAAAACTTGGATATGAAACATGTGCTCCAATGACGATCTCTATTTTTTTTTTGATCCAGGAGCAACTTTTTGACCTTGTGTGCATAGTGACCCGATTTCAGTAATTAAAAATTGATTTAACACTTACGCAAGCCATTCATCATTGTTCAAGAGACCATCTTCATTTTCATCTGAATATTTAAAACTTCGTTTTTCGTCTTCCAATCGAATCGTATCTGAAACAAATCAATAAGAACATCATAATCATTTCTGATTCAAAATATTCACCTTCTCTATCCATAATATGATTTCCATTCTCATCCTTGTGTTCATCTCCTTCTTTAATAGCAAAATGTGGCAAGAATTCTTCCCAAGTGATATTTCCATCTTTATTTGCATCCACAGTTTCGAAATATTCAATTGCTTCGGCAATACTTTTCGACAAATGCTCCTTCAAGTTTTGCTGAACTCTTTCTTCCAATTCTTCCGTTGACAAAAATCCATCTTTGTTCGTATCAGTTCTAAAAATCGACATGAGATTGATTGTAAAAAATGAGTTCTTACAAATTGAACATATTCTTGATTGCCACTTCTGTGTCTTTTGGATGCGCTATAAGGTCATTTGCGTCAGCGTTCAAAACGATCTGTAAAATGACAATCAACTCTGAAATTGTATAGATATCCTACTTCTTGTCGGAAATTTTTATTGATATCTCCATCTCGTTCGAGTACAACTCCTTCAATATGTGGTCCCATCTAAAAAAACTTATGAATATTTTTTAAATTCCAATAACCTACCGAAATCTTAAGTTCCCGTTTCTCCGGTGGAGGCGAAACAATCTGATTTGGCATGAAAAGCAAAATTAACAGTAGTTTTAACATTATGCCTGTTAGAAAAAACAGTTGATATTTTTTAAAGAATTTTCAGATATTTTTAAGTGATTATACACTCAGATGAAAGTGTTTTCTATGGTAATAAATTAGTTTTATGTTATTTACATATAATTCGGAATGTTTTTTGTTGATGACTTTGCTTTGTGAATAGTTATTTTTTGAACATCTTCGAGAATGTATCCTTTGAAGACATTTCTTTTTCAATTCTTCTGCTTTCCAGATTCTTGATCTCCTTCGTTACAAGACCAACAGAACTAGGATGATGGCGGAGAAGAGCTTTCAAATCTTCTTCAGCCTAAAATACTGTCTTTCATTTTAAAAGTTTTCATAAAACTTACTTCATCCAATTTCCATGCAGCGATTCTCGCTCTCGCTCGTCTATAAAGAGCCTTTTCATTCGTCTGATCTCTGAAAAAAAAACCGAGTATAAAAAGAGTCTCTCATTCGAATAACCTTTTCAGAACTTCTGTTGATGTTTCTTCAGCCTCGTGTAAATCCCCAATATTCAAATAACATTGGGACATGTTTGAGTACAACGCAATATTCTGAAGCAAAGTAAAATATAACAGGATTCGAAGAATAAAACTCACTTTTCTATCCAATACTTCCCATTCTGGATCTCCCGGTTTTTCACGTAGAATAAGAGTATCAAGACGGGTCAATGCATCTCTATAAATATTGATCGCTTCTTTGTATTCTTTCTGAAATTCGAAATATACACATTAAATAGACAGATGGGAAACAGCTGGTAACTAATGGATGATTGACATATGAGTTGCAAACTACATAATATCCAACAGTCAAAAACAAAAAATCCAATAAACTTCTAGTTAGTTTTGAACTCTTCTAGGATTCCCGGTGATCGGAAAAAAAAACTAAAACTGCGGCTGTTTTGCGTAAAAAAATTTGGCTCAATTTTCGTGGCGCGACGTGGAAAGAAATTAGTGTTTTTTGATAAAAAATTTATATAATAACCAGATCGAGAGAGGTTATATTAAAAGAGGAGCTTTAAAATAATTATATCGAATTTTACTAAATATCATCGGGTTACTATTGTCTTGACACACACTTCATTGGTAATTCGATCAATAAGATTACCGATGTCAGTCTCTCTATGTTCAATTCATTTTTGGATAGAATTTGATTTTAAAAATCTACACTAAAGTAAACACACAATAGCGATTTTTGAACAACATAAGGTCTCTATTTCTTCAGAGCAAAATTAATACAAAACCACTTACATTTACAAAGTGTTGATTTCCCTTGACCCGCAAAACTTCGACCGATTCCAATTTGTCTTTTTCATTCAATTGCCACGATTCTGCTTCATATTGATCCGGTTCCAACACTTGCAACAAATGGAAAATAAATCGAAGAGGACGCGGGTTTTTGAGGAGATTGTCCAATTCTTCGTAGCCAGTTCTGCATTTGTTTATATTTTAGTAATCGATGTGGAAAAAAGAACAAAAGAAGCAGGAGGAGAAAAAGAAGAAACTCACCCTTTTGCGATTGTCGCCGCGCACATATGAGTTGACACGTGATCATGTGAATGTCCGTGGCAGGGTTTAGAAATATCTCGAAGTTTTTTCGATATGAATGGATATTGTACGAGCTCGAGTAAATCAATATCAAATTGAGATATTTCATCGACTATCATTGATCGAAGACAAGTTTCGAAGACGGGCAATTGAAATTGTTTTCCGAATATCAGTTCGAGTGGTTTTCCATAACCATCTGGCCATTGCTTGCGGGTGTCATCTATCGATTTGAAAGCATCTCTATAAAAACAAAGATTTAAAAATTTAAAAATCTATAAATAAACAAAAAGCGTATAATTATGTTGTAAAGTGGCGTGACAACTAATCAATACATCTCGTTCTGTTTCCTCTAAAATTTGTCGAAAGCAGACACATATGTAACTAATACCACACGAGGATGTGGAAATGAAACATTGTTTTTGTGGGAAAAAGCATTTTGACAACCGTTGCATTATGGTTGTTGTTTTTTTCCAATCATATTCCCCCAGCTATGACTATAACAAAAATTTATCCGGACGGAGGAAACTGCAGTTACCAGATGATTCGAAAGAAAAACTAGGGTAACTGATGGAAATATTAAGTTATTTTCTGTTATACAAGTCAATTCACTTCTTCATGAGACGACAATACCGAAAAAAGTTGGAGCAATTTCCTCGATTTGAAATGCATCGAATATTTTTCTCAATATTTTTCAGATGTATTGCCCCATAAAAAACTTGTAACCAAGTTGAAAAAAAAATGATTTCTTCTAAAAGTTAACACCGCAAACGTTGATGTGTTCTTTTATATTGTCTTTAGTCTGATGTTATTCTTAAAATACATGTCGAAACTTTTTCTAGTAAATTTGGATAGGTTTGAAATGTTATTTCATTTTCAAACTCTTCTCATGTCAGTGAAGCGTGCTGTAACATAATGGACAAGAAAGTTTTATTTTATACTTTGAAGTGTAAGGAGTCACTTACTTTTCCTGTGGCATTCCTTTTTCTTTATCAATCGGATCAATTGGCATCAATGTTTGATAATGAAACACGGCCTTTGTTCCATCACTCCATTCCGATGGTTTTCCTTTCCCAGCATTCAAAGTTTTCTTGACAACTCGAGGATTTATCATGACTGTAATAAAAAGGGAAAGTGAGCAGACAAAAAATAGGAGAGAAATAAGCAGAAGATCGAAGTGAAACGAATAAAATAGGAACATAAAACATAACAGCAAGGATACATTCAATATTTTATTTTTGGAATCATTATTATTACAGTTTTAACATTATGAATTTGTCATGACTAATTAATCTAAAATTGAGAATCATCACAAGTGTAAAAAAAACAAGGATTTGGTAGCTGCATACACTTTGGGATTTCGTGGCTGATTATTATTTTTATACTAGACACACTTAAAATGTACACACGAGCAACTGAACAAAATTGGCACCTTTGAAAGAGAGAAAAAGAGATACGAGTCAGATATAAAGAGCAAAAAGAGATTAAAGGAGCATCGACGGAATTATTTGAGATTATCTGGCCATTCCGGAATGTAGTACCTGAAAATATAAGCGAATATTAAAACTATTATATACTGACGGGGAAGATGAAAAAATCAGAACCAATAGTTCAACTTTAGGGTGTGCTGCTTGTCTGGACAGCGAGAATGTTGTACTTATACATTTGTATAGCTACGAATGTTAAAATAAGAAATATGAATGCATTTCGCGAAATATTCTCATATTCAATTTAAAAAAATCTCGCAATTTTTAATATGAAGAAAAAAGACATAAAAGACGACGCATATTTTAGTCATGGGAAAAGAACGAATCTTTTTCAATGATTCAATTATTACAATAAACATTTAGATTCATTGAGTGAAGAACAGTTCGAGCTGTGAATAGTTGTTTAGAAAGTAGTTGTGAAAAGTATGATTTGAAATTTCAAGGCGAAGTTGTCGTATAGAACATTTTTTGAAAGCTTGAAAAGATGAAAAACATCTCGTTTGACAGTGGATAACTTTAGTGAATTATAAGTTGTAATTAATTCATCCAGTTTGTTTTCAGTTTTTGAAGCGACGAAAATCGCGGAGTTTTTGAGAAAAACAAAATAGTGTTGAAAATACTCACCTCCTGATAGAGCCTTCTAACAATCGATCCATCCAATTAGGGAATCCATCCAAAACATTTCCAACATTTATTCCTTTTTGCGATGTTCTATGCAACTTTTTACGCTGAGAATAAAGGCTTTGTTCTAGTTTTTATTTTCATTTCTTACCTCTCCCATAGATGCATATTCGTCATTTCTATATGAATTATCATCTTCTTCACTTGTCGTCTGATCTTCATCAGTATCAATAAAATTCTTTCGACTCGCTTCAACGTGTTTAGGATGATAAATTGAGAAGTACAATTTCCAACCACATAATGCAAGTACTGTACCAATACATTGACGTGGATTTATTGACTGAAATCATGAACTTCAGAACTTATTTCCACTTGTGGATCTACCTTCAATCTTTTATACATTGTTTCACACATTTCAGCGCCTTTAGGCGTTGAAATTTCTTCAGTGGGAAGGGTGTGCTCCAACAGTTTTCTGAACCATTCCAGATTTTTCGGAACAACCAAATATCCAAACGAAAATGTTTTATTACTAAAAATCGTTTCTTGATTATTATGAAGATAAACAGAAAACTCACTTTCTGATAGGATAAATTGATTGAGCAAATTGATGCAACAATTGTTCCTTATTATCTTCGTCCACTAAACAGACTAAGGATCTACATCCAGGTTTCAATAGTCGAATCATTCCAAAATATGTTTCAGCGCGAAGTTCGTGCATCAAAGGACGCATAACTGACATGATTCTGAAAAAAAACCTCATGTTTTATTGTTTTTCGTATTTTAATTAAAACCTACCTCTGCGCTTTGGAATGTTGGTTCTTTTGATTACTTTCCTGATCTTTTGCTTGAGTTTTCGGATCATCTGGATGCCATTCACTTCCATCTGAAGTAATATCCGCCACATCATTCGCTTTGAATCGTTTCCGTTTTTCTTTTCCCAAAGTATCCGTAACATTGAAATAATTCAACGTATATCCGACTCCCATAATGATGCAAAGTGTTCCAAGTACAGACAACGCCATATACATTTCCTCGTGAGTCAAATAAAACCAACATGCTTCGATAGTTCTCGTGAATGCGCGACTCCATTTTGTGAAAAAGCCCAAACTGAACTCATCATTCAGATGATTTATTCGACATGTTTCATCCAATCGTTTTCTCTGTTCAACAACATCATTTATACGTTCATTCGTCTCTTCTTTTCTTCCAGTCCATGCGTTGTCTAACCATATGAACTTCGCTTTCACATATTCAATTCTCCAAATTATCAGGAAATCACGAGAGTTTTTCTGTAAGCATACGGAATGAATGATTTCTATGAGTTTTGTTTAAAAAATCACCTGCGAATCCGTTTTCTTTCTTTCAATGAATGGTGTCAACCAACTTTCTTGTCTATCAACATAAATATACGAAAAGTGCACGTGCTTGTTCGCCCATTGTTCCTTTGTATCCTTTACATATTCACGGAATGCCTCAACATGCTCATTTTCAGCACTTCCAGACATGACAGGGAAGATAACGCAAAGATGGCGAGGAGACCGAGAAGAAACCGGACAAACAGCATCGAAAACTGTTGTTGATGATAACTACAATAAAACCAACTATGATTTATATATGGGGGTTCTAGAACTTACTCTCGGTAAAACCAACAATTTGTTTTTCTCAATGAAATCTTCCAGTGTTTCTTTTTTTAGTTGACTTGCATGACTTATGGATAACCTTGCAACGGCATCGTTCTGAATTATTTTATCGTGAAAGTAGAAAATAATTATAAGAAACTTACATTTTCGAAATCATTGTAAATCAAAATGTTTTCACAAGCTGTACATTTAATGTCCAATGAGTTTCGCAACGCATTCACTTCATCAGTGTTTTCTGATAAAGAAACATATGCGAATTTGGCAAAGCCTGAGAATTTCATCGCTGCTAACAAGTATCGAACTCTTGGTTCGGCACCGGCTCCGAGAATAATTACAGAAACCTTAAATTTTCTAATTAATCTAAATTTCAGAAACATCACAAACCTTGTTAGTACTTCTCCACTGTTCAACGAATCTTTGCAAGGCTGGTCGTGATCCAATTCTTGTCATGAAATATTCAGGAATCACTTTCTGAGCAAACTGGCGGATCGTCCTAGAAAAAAAAATTTTTAGATTCTGTTATCGGATAGAGGTACTTACTTATCGGACATCTGAACAAAATCATGCCTCAGTGGAATAACTCTTCCTTCAACAACTGCCACGATAGACGGAAGTTGTGAAATGCGCAATTTCTCCAACAAGTTTCCATCAGTCATCGCGTTAATTGTCGCAATACCGTACCCTTCAAAAGAATCGACTTCAGATTTGCCCTACGACATGAAAGAACAACTCACCTAAGGGTTCTAAATCTTGCACGGCTGATTTCCACACAGATTGAAGTCGGAAACACAGTTGACAATAATTTGAATATGCATAAATAATAAACGGTTGGGTCTCTGAACGTTCGAGAACAGAATGTTGGTATGTTCGATAAGAAATACGATGTGTTCCAAAGTATCCATCATCAAATCCACCAAAGCCAAAGCCGAACTTAATAATTTTTTTAAATTATTGACTACCTAACTTCAATGACTACAACTTACGAATTGGTCATATCTTCCTCCGAATCCGCCTCTTCCATTCTGTGGAGTTTCGTCGAATGTTCCAAATCTATCATATCTTTCCCGTTTTGTTGGATCTTGTAATAGTTCGTATGCTTTACTTATTTCCATGAATTTTTCAGCCGCATCGGGAGAACTATTCTTGTCTGGATGCCTGGAGATGATTTCCATTTTTTCAAAACGTTTTTTGAAGCTCAAAAACGTACCATTCTTTCGCTAATGCTTTATATGCTCCTTTGATTTGTTTTGTCGATGCTGATTTGCTCACTCCGAGTACTTTATAAGGATCCTGATTATTTGCAAAAACATAAATCGCCAAAAAAACCAACAATAATAAAGGTGTGACCTTCATAATAGGTTAATTATCCCTGAAAATTACCAGATATTATTTTTGATAACCCGATAAATAAAACAATATAGGAAAAGCTCAAGTGGTCATCTTTTTTCTTTTGCAAAATGGCAGATCGATCTCTTGGAGCTCTAGCGAGAGACAACGTAGGACGAGGAGAGATGATAGAGAAACACACATTCTTTCCTGTTCGTTAGAGCGAAAATGCATTTCGACTTTTATTGTTGTTATTTTTTTGTGATTTTTTTATTTTTGTAAAATAAATAAATAGTAGGACATCATAAGTACAAAAATTACAGTTGAATGACCCGGTTGATTGGTGTGCATGTAAAAGAATTCAAGACTAGGGAAAATGGTTAGGTATCATTAAAAAATCTATCGCCGAATGTCGCTTTCGAAATGTCCAATAAAAATTTGTTTGCAGATTGAATATTGTGAGTTTCAACTTGTGTGAAGTATGCAGTTGCTTTGTTGAAAGCATTGCTCATATGTTGATTCGACTGAAATTTGATTTTTAATTTCTATGTCCAAATATTTAATTATATTCACCTTTTGTTGTGCCAAATCTTTCAAAGTTCCAATTCTCGAGTTGAGAACTGGCGAATTTGCATCACATCTCGGCCTTTTTCCGTCTCCAAGTGTTTGTTGCGTTAAATAGAGCTCGAATATTTGTAGAATCGTGCGCAATCTAAAATTTTCTCAGTTTTTAATCAACATGTTCATTCTTACTTTTGCGAGTGTGCCGTTTTCTTGCTTGAAATTAGATTTGTCAAAAAACTTGATTCATCCTTTGATGATTTATTCAACCATCGAATTAACGGACTCAATATATCATCAGATTGTGTTATGTTTGCTGGGAGATGAATATATCTTGAAGATATCCATTGAGCCAATCGAGCCAAAAGGCTAAGAAGAGCAGACTCGTTCGAAATATGCCTAAATATGAGTATCTTTAAAGTACCTAGTCGTTCAAGAACTTACTTTGGTTTAATATTAATGACATAGTTATGCAATTCGAAGAACATGTTCTCGTCTCGCGAATTTCCATAATCCATTAACACTCGCAACGTCAATGGTTGAGCCTGAACTTTATTTTCGGACGATGGTACTGTCAACAGATAGTTTTTGATCGACTTCAGAGAGTTACTGGGGAATTGTATCCAGTGCATCAATTCAGCCCAACTACTATCAGTTCCTGAAATAGATCATAAGTATTTTTGAAAAACCTATTTAATGAATAACTCACTCAAGAAATAACTGGCAATTGTTTTCTCCATAACCTTCAGTGCTGTTGTCAATTGATCAGAATTGAGTGTTTCGATGAGTGTATTTAGAGAAGTCAGAACAAATGGGGAGTTTTGATTAGTGGCCAGATATTCGTTCCAAAGAGAGACGAGAGATTCACCAAGTTTCGGATCACTGATGTTTTTCCATAATGATGTGAGCTCTCGAGCAACATGACAGAAAGCACGCAAATTGGCTGAAATATCAAAAAAACGTCGTCTGCTCCAATTGTTTCATCTCTATGACATATCATATAATTCTCAACTTACTGTGATTTACGGCCAATGAATTAACATCCGATATTAATGAATTGTAGGCTGCTGGTGCCAATGCAGCATCACTCTTCAACAATAGCTGACACTCTGTTCTCAACCATACTTGTTGTTTTGCCAGTGATTCTTGTGAGAATGGCTTTTTGGGCACAAAATTGCACAATTTTCTCCATATAAGTTGAATCGCGCCAATGGTTTCAGTTGGATTAGATAAAGAATCAGCTGGAAGACAACTTCCAACAACAATTGACAGTCTTTCCGCCTCTTCGTTTTCCACACTTCCCCAGTCGCTTCTCGAGCTTAGCGATCTCACCAACACCGACAACGATGCTCCGACTTTGTCGTAATTTCTAGGTCTCGAAGCGATTCGAGCCAAAACTCCGAAAATTGCTGCGAGATAAGACGGTCGACTGTCTTCGTTCATTTGTCCAAGAATGGTAGTCCATGGAATTCTGACAAATATCTGAGAAACAAAAGAAGAGCAATCGGGAGATCTTAGTTCTAAACACTTTTCCATGGCTATCACGGCATGTTTAGAAGGCCAAAGTAGCTGCCAATTGAGTCCAACTAATTGACGCTCCTAAAGAATACCAAATTTTCATTTGATAACGCACTTTCAACTTACAATAACATCGTAATAATGTTGACTACCGGTTGTTAAAATCGACAGTTTCTCGAAATAGAATTGCCAAACCAATGATTGAACATTCTCCATGCCAGGTGGTATACTCGAATTATAATGTAGCGAATTCAACAATTCCACAAATCTATCCAAAACTAGGTTTGCTTCTTTCTCGTTAGTCGGTGCAAATGGTGGATGGGTTGGTGAATATGGTGCAATAAGAGGAGAAAATACAGCGGCAATTCGGTGAAAACTTTGAACAAGTTCATGTTGAATAATATTTGGAGATTGATTTGCAATGTAGGAATCGCGAATAGGAACGAATAAGAATAATTGTGCCAGGCGACTTATTTCGTCCATATATTTGCCCCAAATTCTGAAAATTATACTCTACAATATGTCATAATTTTTGTAAAAGAATCTGAAGGTTTCTGTTTAGAAAAAATATATTCTCACCCATAGAAATTAGGTCGATTCTTCCTTGCATCATCCAGTTTCTCAGCCAAAATTCTCGCACATTCATCTGCTTTCGCAGCTCCCAGATCCAAACTCGCTTTCTTTTTCAAAATTTCGCGAGCTTCCAATTTATCACAAAACGCTTCTAATAATGAAATAGGCGTCGTTCTCGTATTACAACCCTCTAATGCTAATGACAATCCACTCGCAATATTCGATGGGAATTGATGAAAAATGAAGAATACAACATGTTGGAGGCATAGCCGATGCAACTCGGATTTCGAATCGAGTTGACTTGCCAAATTGGTGAATGCAATTGGTAGAAGAGCGGCGAACTGTTGAGGTGGTAATCCGGCGGCAGCTTGTTGCATACCAAGTCGGCCTAAAATTTAAAACAGAATACATTACTGAGTGACTTGGATTTAGTAAAAAAACATTTTGAAATTTTCATAAATTGTGTGTCACAATTTTAAAGAGAAATTGGTTTCTTCAAAGATTGGGTTCCGTTATTAAAATAATTACGTGATTCATTTTTTTTCCTATTCATTTTTTATTTCAGAAAATGCCACCAGCTGAATTAGAAATAGATGACTCTTTACATCTTCTTCGTTTAGTTACACACAGAGAATTTACACATCATCTCGAGTTACTCCCAGGTAAATTATTATGGTCGAAAGTATTATAGCCTAAAAAGTTTAGGTGCCAAAGAGCTATTTATCGATAAATGTCTTCTCCGTCCAATTGATAATGTTGCCACGTCATCTGATATGAAAAAACACGGAGTGAAACGAATAGCCCAGTTCAAACTCGAACAATCACCTCAAGCATGGAGTATTGATGTGGACCATCGAGTATTTTTCTTGAGGCCAAGTGTAGAAAATGCGAATAAGTTAGTAGAATACGCAGAAGAAATGTCGAAAGGTATTCTTGTGATTCAGTAGATATTATCAATAAAATACTATTTCAGACAATTCATTGGCTGTGATTTGGTGTAATCGAAGAATGAAACAGTGTGATCTTATATTTGAATCTGCTGGTGTTTTCGGGCGAATTCGTCAACTTGAGATCAATATGTGTCTATTGCCGATTGAAAACGATCTTTTTTCTCTTCAACATTCCGAAAGTGCACAACCCGATCTTTTCTCAGTTGCCAACATTTTCGTGGCTCTTCAGAATCTTTATGGTGTTATTCCGACTGTTTACGGACTTGGATCGGAGACCAAAAAACTTTGGAATCTAGTCCATCGACTATGTTCAAAAAACGAACCACGTGCTCGACCAGATCAGCCAATCAGCCATCTATTTGTATTTGATCGACAATTAGATCTAATGCCAGTTTTATTAACAGGCGCTTCTTACGAGGGATTACTTCACGAATTTTTCACAATAGATTGTGGTAAATTGTCATTCCCGCATGATATGAGAAGACATTCTCCAATCGGACCATTAGATTTTGACTGGATTGAGATTGATCCAGAAGAGGAGAGAGAATCGATGAATAAAAACAGAGGTAAATCATCTAAAAAAGTTTCACAAAAACTTATAACTTTCCATAGGTGATACTGTCAAATTGGACAATTGTGAAGATATTTTCGCTTCGATTCGGAATAAGCATGTGACAGCTGCTCTCGAATTCTTACATGCTAAAGCAAAGTCTATTCAAAAAAGCATTGAAAAGTCGGCAATGATAGAAGACGTGGCAGATTATCGTAATTTTGTCGAAAAAGATTTACGATCTCTGAAATCTGATCACAAACACTGTGAACTCCATATTAATGCATGTGAGATGATGATGAATAAAGTGAAAATGGAGGATTATCGAACAAGGTTCAAATTGGAGCATGAAATGTTGTTGGGAACTTGCAACAACGAAGACTATTTTGACTTTGTATTTGAACGAGTTTCGATGAGAACTTGTCATGATGTGGTTATTTCAATGATGGCATTGGCAAGTATCAAAATGGACGGACTACCAGATGATACTTATGATGATTTCGTTGAAATGTATTTACAAAAATATGGGTGAGTTTGTTGTTATATTTTGAAATTGATATTGTTTTTCCAGATACGAGTGTCTTTTCGAAATGCAAAATTTGAAAAACTCTGGAATAATCTATGCAAAACGACACGGCTCAAAAACAAGCTCGAAAACATGGGAAAGTCTTGCGCGTCGATTTAAAATTGTTAAAGGAAATGAGACAATGGATATGTCGAATCCATCCGATATGAGTTATGTGTTTGGTGCCAGAATAGCTCCATTGTTATGTAAAATCGTTCAAGACACAATGGAAAACGGTTGGAATAAAGTCGAATATGAGAAGATTGTTGGTGAGTTAAAAAACTATTGATGTGACACTTCGTTGAATACTGTTTTCTTAGGAAAAGATAATGTCCTTGTCGAAGAAAACAGCTATATCGCCGCGGATCGGCGGCCGGACAATCGAATGCGTAAAGCGATAATGGTTTTCTTATTGGGTGGTGTAACTTATTGGGAAGTTGCTGCACTACGGTAGGTCGCTAGTAAAAACAAACGAAGATCATACATATCGATTTCAGTCTTCTGGCAGTTCAGAAAAATTTTCGAATTTTGATTTGTGCCACACACGTTGTCAACAAATCCGAATATTTGCAAACGAGAGCAAACGATGTATCATCGATATTCAGTTAAAGCAGAAATACGGGAATGTTTTGTAATTTATTGTTATTATATACTCAGAGCTTAGAAACATAACCTCGGAGGTGAAAAAAGACATTTCGTTCCGTTTTTTTTTGATTGCCAAATTCTATGTTTTTGTTATTTTTCCTCTGGGGTTCTCGTTCTAATATCTGAGATTTTTTTTCGGGTGGTAGAGCTTCTAAATTATTTGTAATAAATTTTATTTCTTTCGTTTGAATCGTTTCATTAAATACCCACAAATCTTCTCGTCTCCGAAATTTCCTAATCCCATAACTCACCTAGCAATTGAAAAGCCATTTGACTTTTATGTGGCATTCTGATAGCTTCCGACAATCGCGTATACACACCGCACAAATCTTCCGGGCTCAACACTTCTGGTGTGAAAATCTGAAATGATGTTTGAAATAAAGAACAAGTAAAAAAAGATGAGGGTGGGAGCTAGTTTCAATTAATTAATTTCGAAAAAAATGGGGGAATTGCGTACCTCAACTAATACATCGGGGAGCACAAAGTCGTTTAATGCCAACCGCATCACATTCATTTGTTCTTCGGCACGACATTCTACGAATTCCTGAAAAATTAAAATGTTTCATTTCCATGATTGATGTTTTTGTTGTTGCTGTAAATTTATGACCAACAAATACGGATATGTATGTCTAAGAGGCAATAAAAAAAGAAATATTGGAATTAATATAAAATTCAAGCTTTTTCGAGAAAATATGCCTGTGAAAAATTGAAAAAGGGTACCTTTCCAAGTGATTTGAGGGCATGCCGATAAGTTTCCATAGCCACACTGAATAACATGTCATTTTCACCCACGGATGTTAATGATTTGAACAAATCACTTCCAGTAAGTTGTATCAAATCCCGATTGTTTTTATCCATACTTTTCGCAATTATTGCAATCATTCTTGTCAAATGTTCAATATTTGCAGAAGACACAGCTACCTTATCAATGAGTGTAGATAAATTAGCATAGTATTCGTTCCGTTTATTACGATTTGTGCTCACTTCGGCATCGATTGATGGATTCAACACATTTGGATTCACTTGCATTGTTCGATTTCCAGATTTTCCGCAGTTGCTACTACAATTGATTACAACTGGCACAATTTGTTGAGTCGCTTGATAGAGTTTTTGAATCTGAGCAATGTAATCGATATCAAATCGAGCTATTTGATCTTCACATTCAATATATTTACTGGAAAAACAAATATTTTTCTTTTTTAGTTTTTACAAAGTTGTTCCGATTGAGAAAACAACAGATTCAGGGTTGAAACTCACGTAGTTAAACTTTTCAACTCATCACAAAATTCCAAACACTGAGCTTTAACCAGTTCTCTTCTGAACAACATCATCGGATCAATGTGTGGAGCAACTGGCAATTTTTCATGAACAGGTAAAATGGGAAATGGAACAGCAGCTGATCTTCCACGCGGTGACCCAATATCAACTGGCTGTTGAGGCGCATTTCGTTGTTTTGCAGCCAACTGACAAGTCGTTGAATATAATTTTTGCTCAGCAAATTCTTCAGAACTAATTCCAGCCACATTCACATAATCCATCCAAGTCGTCGTATCTCCGGTTAGAATTAGTTGCAACAAATAATCTAAATCGAAGACCGAAAAATCGAAGCCAGTTCTTGTGACTTCGTGTTTTGTAAAAAGCCATCCAATAATTGCTCTCGACAATCCATTCGTATCTTGTTTTGCTTCTTCAATCGATTTTCGACAATCACTCATAATCTTTTGGCTGGCGGTATCGTCAATCAATCTTCTCGCAAAACAAAGAGTATGACTAGAAATAGAAATTTGTTGACTTGAAAATGAGCTTTATAACTTACTTATTCGCATTTCTTAACTTGTAAAATTCAATCACTAACTGTTGCAAAACCAGAGGGAATACTAATGATTCATTAGAGTTTTTTGTCATTTCAGCCCATCGAAACACGGAGATACGTTCGAGCGGCAGAATTATGTTTGATTTAGAATGAGCTTTCTGGAAAATTCATACAATTTCTGATGATTAAAAGGCAACATTTTACTTACTCTGAGAGCATCATCTAATGTATATTTATCCTTCTTGGCCAAAGCATCGAAAAAGTTCGAATAAAACATGCCGTATGCATTTTGTTCAACTAGGAGCATTAGATAAGATGCGAAAGGAGATATTCCTAACATTGAATCTGGAATGAGCGGAGAAGGAGGAGGATCCGAAGAAAACACGGAGAACAGCCCTCTTGATTGGTTTTTTTCAGTAGCCATTTGTTGCTAAAATATCAGAATTTCTGAGTTCTGGGAGCGTTTTTTTTACCGTATAAGCTTGTTGCATAACTTCCACCAACCCATCCAAATCTCCATTCTGAGTAATGAAAGATATTCTCACAACTGTTCCAACAATTTGATAAGTGACTGCATCCTCGTTCCAACCAGTTCGAGCAGAACATAACAAAAACAACCAAGCTCGCAAATATGCAGCCACATTTGAAATACGATTACAGTAATACTAAAAAAAAATAAAGATTTCTCGATCTTGGAGGAAGTGTCGATGCTTTGAATAAAACTCACTGATATCCCTGAGCATATAAGACGAACAATCGGGGTTGGTGTAGAGGATGGACCCGATAACCACTGTACAGCATATGGTAATTGATCGACGTGCAATATTTTTTCGAAAACAGACATGAAGCTGGAGAAAATATATTACCTTCTGAATATGTATACAACTAACTTTTTATCTGCTCCTAAGCGATTCACTTCTCCATAGTGTTGTGCAATAAATCTCGAAATCAATACAACGGATGCAACAGAACTCGCTGATGCTACAAGATCTGATAATAAAGGAACAGCTTTTTCTAAATACAATGGAGCCCTGGAATTGTGTAAATTTGTCAAAGAATTTCGAGTGATAACTTACTCTTCCTCAAAACTTTGTACAATTTTCACATAATGCGCTGTCAAATCTTGTTGTCCAGCACTTATTGCAGAATCCTGTTTCACAAACTATTGAACTCAAATGACAAAAATTGATACTTACCGATTTTGGCAATTTCAGTTTGACGAGAAGATCCCAGCAGAAATTTTGGAAATGTGTTTCAGCGTCGCCCATTTTACTGGCAAGTTTAGCTATTTGTTTGAGTGATTTCGAAATCATACTATTTGAACGCGAACAGTGAACAGAATGTGCCTGAAGTCAAAAATGAAGCAGCTAAAAATAATAAAGCAATGATACCTTGACAATACAATCAGCTGCAATCACGTGAACTTCAGGATCGATCCATAAATTCTGACCATCGGCTGAAGGACCCCAATGAAGTCCAGAAAGAACCCGACGAGCCAATCTATTACCACCATGCTCAGGAGGCTGTAAAGTATATTATTGTTAATGATTATTACAAATAATTTGAATCTTACATTGTTTATAAGCCATTTTCCGATAATACTCATCATTGGCTCTGTCAGGCGACAATCAAATAATCGAGAAGATGACAAGACGTTGATCGCATACTGGAAAGTATTCGTTAATTAATCGGAACTATCGTAACTGTATTCAACTCACGGTGTCCATATGTGCCAAACTTCGATCGACAATACTCAACAGTTGATGTAAAACGTCAGGTCGTTTTGTTAGAATCTGCCCTATTGCTTCACCTCCACATTTATACAAATTGTCCCGTGTAGATTCGTCACAAAAACATACATCAATCAATTGTTTGAGAAGATTTGTCACATCAGAATTCGAATTGGATCCAATCGATGCCAGAGAATTGACAAGAAACTCAGAGTCTTGTGGTCCAAGATGATCGATTCGATGTTTGATAATAGCTAAAACAAAATTAAGTATCGAGGGCGATAAGAAAAAACAACATACAATTTTGATTTTTCTGCAAAACTTGAGTTATTGGAGTTTCGTACAATTCATGAATCGTCATCTTTTTAGTCGATCTTATTGCATATTCACATCTGTTTCTACACCCTTCTGAAACCACTCCATATGGCAATTCAACAACGAATTGAAAGAGTCCAACACTGTCCCGATGAATCAAATAATTCAATGAGACGAGAACGATTCGATCAACTTCATTTTGTAATTGACTCTCTTCATTCGGTGGTATTTGACTGCGCATGAGACGCCAGTTATTGCACAACTCGCGTACACTGTGCCTAAAAACATCGAATTCAGACATTAATTTTTTTTCAAAAACTCACTTCAAACTAATACCAATTTGTTTACAAAAAGATTTATACCCGGGTTTAGAATAGTTTGTCAACCCATTATCGAGAATCTGAAAACAATAGACTGAACAAAATTAAATAATACTATAACATACTTTCATAAGTAGTAACTGAAAAGCTGTCATTGCAGTGAATTGAGATCCTTTGTCAGAGTCTGAAAACCATACGATATCTTAATATTCCCGATAGAACTCACATGAAGTGAAAGCAGTATAATTCATAGAGTATATTTCAGAAATGGGTATTTGATCGAGAAGAGCGGTAAGATCCATCTCATTGATTGTAACGAATGAAAACTCGTCCTGAAACATTATGTTTGAAGCCGGTTATTTATTTTAATAGCAGTTAAAAGCATGCGTCAAAAAAAAATTACAGTAGTGAGATGCGTTTTTCCAAAATATTGCTCACTTTGCTTTCGCTTTGAGATCATGTGATCTACAAGTGTGTCTGATTCTCACATTTTTACTCACTATTTCGTCTAATAGATTGAAAAATATCTTTTTGCGAAAAGAATAGAAAATCAGAATAGGCAATACCACGTGGTTACATGCAGTTTCTTTTTTTCAGAGTCGAAAATTTGAAAATAGGGATTTTTCCAATGAGCCGATTTTCAATCAGCGAAAATATTGTTGTAAAATAAACTTTGAAAACCTTGATCGGGTTAATGTTTTGAATTTGATTAAATGTTCATTTTTACGTGAACTTTCCAGCAAGAGAAAAAATTCGTCATTCATTATTTGTGACTTCTGTTAAGACTCAAATTTTCAGAATTTTAAAGTAAAATTTCGAGTAACTGGAACTTGGCCCAGTAAGAGTTTAATCGTTACTAAAATTCAACCGAAGTACAAGAATTTGATTTCCAAAAAATCTTACCGCTTCGCCATCATCATCTGCTAAAATTTCCCAAGTCGCTTCTTCATTCTCAGACTGGGCAACATGTCGAAGAAAAGATTCGCGAGCTCTGAAACAGATATCAGACATTCTATTTATTAACAACAAAATCTTACCGAATTGGATTTAAAAGATGTGTGAGCAACGCGAGACAATAATCAATTTTCAGTTTTGGTGGAGATTGAGATTGGATGAAAGTTTGAACAAACGGCGCGGCCCAATGATGAATTGGTGAAGGAAGGCGCAATAAATGACAAAGCAAGAATATTCCGTCATCACATGTTTGACGTTTATTAAGAACACAAATCTGAAAAAATAAAACATGAATATATAAACTCTTTATTCTCACTATTTCGTTAATCCATCCGATGATTGTGTCAGTATATCGTTTCAATAATCTTGGAAATCGTAAATGATGGAAAAGATCAGAAAGGGCGTTTCGAAGCGATATTCTCGCAGGTGTCAGAGGAGCGGAAGCAATTACTGTAATGTAGAATAGTTATTGAACGGTATTGAATTTTCAGCAAAAACTTACATGTTGCTGGTGTCTGGGAACTAATTCCACTTTCAGCCATGAAACTATTATTTATTAATATAATTTGCCATTGTATTTGCAAGCACAATGATCTGAACATGGCCTCTTCACAAATTTTATGATCGAGAATGATATCCTTATTCTCTTTCAACAGTTTATCCATTTCCGTTAGTACTTCTTTTTGTAAATTGTAAGAAGTATATGTTGCCCGCCCGGTTCCATCGTGATTTGACCCGCATTTTCCCTAAAACTATTTGTTAACAAAAATAAACTATACCTAAAAAAACTTACAGTAGCATTCACACCGTATGTTTCAAGTTTCCAACATGTACTAGCCGCTTTTTGAAGTTTTTCTGTTGATGATTTGTCTTTCACCTAAACGTAAATTATATTTCAATGATACTGGTTATTTATTCAATTACCTCAGTTATAGTCATTTGATCTGCAACTTCTTTCAAACGCTTGAGAAGTGGGAAGAGACTCCCGTTGTTTATAGGATCTTCAACAGCCTATAAGTTTAAAATTTTTTATAGAAAAGAAATTTTACCGAAACTCACTTGAATGAATTGATCGACATATGCATCAGCAGTTTCATACATTGGATTATGATAAAAAGCCAGCAAGTTAGCTTCGGTCATTAACCCGTGATCATTTTTTTCATATGTACATACAGATGGGTAGAGTGGTGGAGCTTCAGCAACTGCACTACGAACAGATTCTGGAGGAGCTGAGAATCTTGTTTTCTCCTGAAAGCTCATGAAATGGAACATGATATACTCTTATCAGAACGTACCGGTAAAACAGAAGCACTTTGCGATGATTGAAGTGGTGGTCTGACTTGTGGAACTGCTGGATAGACTTTTGGATGATTTAATGCCGCTGTATAAGATGGAAGTTCAGCTAATTCAGGAACAGTAGGATACTGTGGAATTGCCGACATGCTCGTTTTCTGCCTCGGAGGTTTGTCTTCCATTTGTGATTGGGGTGTTATCATACTTGTCGATCGTGGGAAGATCATACTCCTTGGCGGGATTCTTGGAGCGACTGCAACAGGTTCCGGAACAATGTCTTGAACTTCTTCAGCTTCTGATTCATCACTCAGAACTCTGAAAATAAGTTTTTGAGATTGAATAACTATATGTTTAGAACTTTCTATCTACTTTTTCAGATACGTTCAAATAAATAAAATAGGAAAAACGGAAAAGTGAGAACTTACTGTTCTTCTGGCTCAGGAGATGATTCTCGGTCTTCTTCTTTTGGTTCTTCTTCGAGTTCTTGTTCCCGATGTTGCCCTAAAATATGAGCTGGAACCTGAAAAAAAAACGACGTGATGGAACGAATTTCACGAGATAAATACTCACATCAGGTAGTCGAACACCATTAACAACTAGAGGGCGTTGTGGTATCATAGGTGCCTCATTTTGAATTCTGTCACGCTGCTTTGGCTTTTTTGTTCTCACCAACTCAGCCATCCTGAATTATATTTTGAACTTTCTATGTAATTTTCAACAAAAACAAGACACTAGTCATATGCTTTCGGGTGTTTTTGTTGAGCAAAACAGGAGAAAAAAGTGCAACGTTTGCAAAAAAATGAGGGGGTAATACGGTTTTTGATAATGTTTTTGGTCTAGTAAAAGATTAGAATTTGTATTGGACTTTGAAATAATCAGTATGTCTAAATTGAAAAAAAAACACACACACTCTACAAAATAGTATTCATAGTTGTAAGGTCATCGGCGATGCACCTGTTCAAATATGGTCAATTTTTCACAATTTCACGATTAAAAAAGTCATGTATGGGAGTATGAATAAACTTTTTGAATAAACACATAAATGCCTCAATATTTTAGTTCAGTCAAACAGTTTAAAACCTTGAGGTCTACAATGAAAAGAGAAAAAAACGAGTATAAAGAAAGCATGTGATGTGATGATCGCAGAAAATGGGTGTTATTTCAGAGGACTAGAAAAAATGACCGAGCAAACCAACAACACGCTCTCGGCCAGCAATATTTTTCGAATTTTCGTTATCCTTCTCTTTTTTTCATATGTTAGGTTAATAATCAGAGCTTTATAAATAATTGTTACAGGTGAAACATGAGTGATGGAGAAGCCACTTTCAAAGCACCGGAAAATATCGAACCTGTTTCGAAGAAAAAGAAAGTCGTAGAAGAAGAACCAGAAGCTCTCCCTAAAAAAGTTTTGAAACATGAATCTGAGTTTTTGAAATCGATTCCTTCATCTTCTCAATATGAGAAGTCGTTCATGCATCGCGATACTATTTCTCACGTGATCGCTACTTCGTAAGTGGCATTAGATTTCTATTTTTATAAATGTTAGGTTTTTTCAGAACAGATTTTATCATCACAGCAAGCGTTGATGGCCATTTAAAATTTTGGAAGAAAAAGTACGCAGAAGGTGTGGAATTCGTGAAACACTTCAGGTGTCATTTGAGCGATTTTTCTGATATTTCGGTAAATTCGTCAGGAACACTTCTTGCAACCGCTTGCGAGACAGATAAGACAGTTAAAGTCTTTGATGTTGAGAATTTTGATATGATTAACATGATAAAATTAGATTTTCCTCCTCGTGTGGTACAATGGGTTCATCAACGTAAGTTAACTAAACACAATCTTAAAAATAAAAGACGACTTCAGAAAACGCCCCAATCTCATATCTTGCTATATCAGCTGCTGACTCCGGAAAATTGATCGTAGTAGATGGCAAAGCTTCAGCAACACCAGTTAAAGATTTTGGTACTATGCATTCGAAATCAGTCCGAGTTGTTGAAGTATGTATACATGTATACTTTGAAATACAACGGGCATTTTTTTCAGTATTCAACGGCTTTGGATATCGCTGTTTCCATTGATGATGCTGGAATGATTGAATTGTGGACTGGTGAAAAGGGAGATTTCGAATTCCCGGAGAAAAGTCTAAAATGGCAATATAAACTAGAGACTGATCTTTACGAATTTTTGAAATCGAGAACAGTTCCAGTGTCTGCCGCTTTTGATGTAACCGGAAGGCGGTTTGCCACATTTGGAGAAGATAGAAAAATTCGAATTTTCGATTTGATTGAAGGAAAAATTATGAACACAATTGATGAGACAACTCAAAAATATCATTCGAATGCAAAAGAAAACAAGTAAGACCGATCATCATATTTATAATCTTTGTTTTTTTTCAGAAACTATGGTTTACAACATATGGAATGGAGCCGCCGACTGGCCGTTGAAAAAGAACTCGACAAAGATCGAAACAATTCTCTAAAATATTTCCAAATGACATTCGATTTGTCTGGAAACTTCTTGCTCTATCCAACACCGATCGGAATCAAAGTAAAATTTTGGACCTCTCGAAGAGCTAGATAATTTTTATTTTAATGTTCAAACGATTGTTTTACAGGTATATAACACTTATACTGATGAAGTAATCCGAACTATTGGAAGAGATGAAACTGTTCGATTCATAGCTGTTTCACTTTGCCGAGCAGTTCCAGATATTCGATCAAGATTACAAGGAGCAGCGATTACTATGGAAACAGCGGCAGCTGATAACCCAACGCTCAATAAGAAAACTGATGCAGATCCATTGTTGGTGAGTCAAAGAGGGATTTTAAACATTTGAAACGGAAAGTTGACGAATCATATTAACTGAATGGTAGCATCTCAACGTGTGAATTAATAAATTTCCCAGAAACTCGAATTTCAGCCGTTCAACATTCAGCTTGAAAAAATATGAAACATATCTTAACGACATCAATTTATTATTTTCGCTCAAACTATTTTTTTTTCATTAATCCAAAACAAGCGAAAATTTCAATTTGTCATGAATCTCAAAATTTCAGGTTTGTTGCGCATTGAAGAAAAACAGATTCTATCTTTTCACAAATACCGAACCATTTAACATGGAAGACGACGATGGGAATCAATCTGTATCGAGCAGAGATGTGTTCAACGAAAGACCCAAAAAAGAAGATTTACTCACTGCTCTTGACGTAAGTTGGCTGAACTACTTCCCAATTGAAATGTTTTTGTTTCAGACAGACGGAAGCGATAAAGTGCTCAATTCAGAAGCTGTTATCCATACATCATTTGGAGATATAACAATACGATTATATGGCGAAGAATGTCCCAAAACTGTTGAAAACTTCTGTACTCATTCGAGACGTGGTTATTATAATGGTTTGACATTTCATCGAGTTATCAAGAGTTTTATGATTCAGGTTAGAAATTATTAAGCGGGAACTTGAAAAATCCAAATTTTTCAGACAGGTGATCCATCTGGAAAAGGAACAGGTGGAGAATCGATTTGGGGAGAAGATTTTGAAGATGAATTCCATCCAAGACTCAGACACGACAAGCCGTTCAAAGTGTCAATGGCGAATGCTGGCGGAGGAAATACAAATGGATCTCAATTCTTCATCACAGTTTGTCCGGCTGATTGGTTAGATGGTAAAAATACTCTATTTGGTGAAGTAACCGCTGGAATGAGTGTTGTTCAACGAATTAATCAAATTCCGACATATGAGAGAAGTGGAAGACCAAGAGAAACTATTCAAATAATGTCTATCAGTTTGAAATAACATAAATCAATTCATTTTATATACTGAAGGTGAGAAAAAATTTATTGAGAAACGTAAGGATCATAGTTATCATTATTGTGCCTATTAGGTGTAGCATAGGAGAGAAAAACACGACCTTCTCGTTCCATTTTGCAAACATGATCAGAATAAAAATGAATCTTCGAGGCGAAGTCACCAACACCAACGATGGTTTCAAAATCTGTTCCAAATGCTGATTCAGAAGCGTTCTGAAAATATAGGTATTTGTTGATGACTCAATGGGTTAACCTGTAAATTATTTGCCAGAGTCTGCATGTTACAATTCTTCCAATTGTTTTTCTTTAATTTTCCAACTGTATCTTCCATCACTTTTTCCAATTTTTTGTTACAACACATGAAACCTGAAAATATTTATTGTAAGCCTCAGGTTGAAAAAAATCAAATATCATATTGCATTTTTTGAGCAAAACTGTGACAGACATGTTCCGATTTTTCATCAGGAAAATCGAACATTTTTTTCTGACAATTTTGAAAAATCGAAGAAAAATATCAATTTTTGTTAGATTCCTTTCAAATTAGATCAAATAGCTTACCACTTTTCTCCGTATAACATTGTTTTAGTGGATATTTGGACTTCTCGTGTGAATATACTTCTTCTTCCTGTTTATCATTAGTCACCGCCCCATCAATACTAAAGCTCGGTTCTTTAGTTCCATAAGCATCTCGATATCGACGACGATCGAATAAGTTAGGTTGAGACAACTGAAAAAAAATACTTCTAGAGAAGAGTTCATCCTTTGTTCTCACCATTTCTTCCATATCACGAATGTTTTCAAATTTCGAACTTTTCGCGGCAAATGTCACATTTCGTTGTGGAATTACAAATGGTTGTCGAATATAAACTGGCTTACCAAACACGTAAATGCGGGTTACTGGAGTATTGTTTGGACGAGCACTATAAACAGCCTGAAATATCTTGATAGCTTTGAATATTTCTTTTTTCGGGTCACCTCTTTTCTCGGTTCTGATATTATTGCACAATTGAAAGAGTGTAAAATCGATAGAAATATTGGCACAAAAATATGTTTCATTCTTCGAAAATAGTAGTTTCTAAACTCAAAATGAAGTGTTCATTCAATGACAAAGGGGATTCAATCCGAAGAAAGAAGCATCTAAAACCTCTTAAAAGTGAAAAAGGGAAACTATTTACAGGAACACTTTGTTTGGAACAAAAACAATTGTGTATTTACTTGCGAATAATTTAAAAAGAAACAAAAGGGTTTTAGAACCAAAAAATGTAGTTCAGAATGCAAAATTATGTATCTATGATATTAGAAATTAGTGGGGAAGGAGTGAAGGAAATTTTGTGGAGGTTGCTATTTCAGAGTTATTTCTTGTTAATTACATTTATCAAACGATGTAAATCGAGACTGGACCTATTTTCTTGTTCGATTTCTAACTACAAAAAAAAAGTCAATTTCATTGAGCATTTCTTTTCGTGAACTTGTTTCGATAAAAATCAACGTGTACAACGTGTTGATGTATTGAAAAAAAACAAAAACTAGAAGTATTTCGGATTTGTGTGAGTATAAGAATGGATTCAAAATCTCTTGATACAAGTCAACGTAATTCGAAGAGCCAGTCGCATCTAAGATCGCAAAGATCTTCGAGATCATCAAATCATTCAAAGTCATCGAAAAGATCATCTTCTAAAAAGTCATCGAGAAGAAGCTCAAAATCGTCAAAGTCATCAAAAAGATCTTCATCGAAAAAGAGCAAGAGATCGAGATCTTTGAATAGTGATTTATCGAGCAAATGTTCGAAATCAAATAAATGTTCAAAGAAGGCTTTTAATGATGCCAGACGCGAAGCTCGAAAAGAAGCTTTCGAGGCTCATTTTGACATCATGGAACGGTAAGTATGAAAATCTTAAAGTTTATGTATATATATATATATATATATATATATTCTATGAATTCCAGTTCTGATGGTTTTGGAGCAATGATTGTTTATTGTTTCCAATTAATCTTTCTAGTTTATTGTGTCTCTGCAATACTTTACTATTCATTCTTCAACAAAGTACCTACTAACAGCGAAGAATGGGGGACTATTTTGCACGTGACTGTGATTGAAGTGAGATTTGTAAAAAGAAGGATAAAAACTATATGAAATTTGCAGACATTTTCAATGGTCATGGTTCTACTTGTTCTTTTCTACCGTACTCCTGGTTTTCGTTGTCTCGTTCTTCTTGCTCAATTTTCGTTCGTCTTTCACTGTTTTTCACAATTACTCATGGTTTTGAAAGACAATGAATATAGTGATAGCAGAACTCTTGGTCAACATTATTACAGTCCGGCGACAGTTTATGCATTCAGTGGAATTGTTCATGGAATGATATTGATGTTTGCATTGGTAAGTGATACTGATAAGTTTTAGAAATAGTAGAGTTCAGTTTGGCGGTTAGTGCGGGATTAGGCTCATATGTACATAAGCTCAGAATGTTCTAAAGAAGTTCAGGAAATCCGGCTGAGAATTTCGGATGAAAATTCGAGTTACGGAAGCTTACATTATTTTATCTAACGGAGGAATTTTAATCATTTTTTAGGTCACGCTAAATGATTTTTTCCACGTTTTTTCTGCTCATTTCATATTGAAAAACTTGAACTTTTCATTTTCAAAAAATGAAGTTTGAAAACAAATTCAATGAAAAATTTAAAATGTAAACTCAGAAATCGAAAATTATCTTAATTTCGTATAATTTTTTCAACTTCAAAATTTTGATTTTGATTTTTTAGAGTGAAACTTCTGATTTTTTTATAAATTCTGGTTTTTTAGAGTAAAACGTCTAATTTTTCGCAGAGACTTTGACAGACTTTGAAAATTTTTATTGAATTTTCAAGTTTTGATTAGTCGCATCAAACATGATACTTTTCTGTATTTTAATTTTTGGGACAAACTTTGAATATTCAAAAGCAACATTTTTGAAACCCAGTTTTCTTGATTCCTCAGAACTCTACATTTTTAAAACTGCAAAATAATCAAAAATTATGGACTGCGAATTTGCGTTATAAACTTTTTTTGAATCTGCACACACCGAAATTGTTGTTTTTTNTTTTGTTTTTTGTAAAACATGTATTTATCTCGAAGTCTGAAAAAATTCTGAAAAAAAACTCTATCGTTCCAAATCGAAATTGCGGTTCCCATTCATCGGGTGAACAGTTTCGAGAAATGAAATAACCGCAGAAAAATTTGTACGTGTTCACGTTGCCCTAGAAAAAATACAGGAAATCGAATAAAATCGTCATCTTAAAAAAATGATTAAAATTCCTCCGTTATTTAAATTATCCTCGGAAGCTTTCTGTTTTATTTTTGTCTGATCAGAATTGAATTTGATCTGAGTTCTCATTCATGAACCCATCTGAACAAATCCCATTATGTTCCTAAACTAACTTATGTTTCAGGACTTTGTTGGAAGTGCAAAAATGGACGATGATTTCGCGGATAAATACATCATTGAAACGAGAAAAAAACGAAAACATAAACTATACTTGATGATGGCCGAACTTCTCAAAACTGCAGTTCTCAATCAACCAAGCTCAAATGTTGGCGTAATTGTAACTGATGAAACTGGCTTGCCAGTCAAGATTGATGGAAGTGTTTTGAAATCGGATGTGAATCGAAAGATCAGTTTGACATTGGGCAATGATTCGATGAAATTGGATTCTACTAGTATGGTTGAGTCGACTTTGTCAGTTCCATCGGAGAAAGTGGCACCAGTTCAAACTGTTAAAATTATCAAGAAGAACGAGCCAGTTTATAATCATTGTACTGAACAAAAGAACTATTTCAGTCCAAGAGTTTTGTAAATCTATGCCTTGAATGAAGTTTTTGTATCATTTTTGCTAGTTTGAAATGGCTGTTATCGAGTTTTTAATTTCAGTTTTTTCAAAATAATAGTTTTTCAGTCAGATTGTATTTGGTAATACGCGGTTCTTCAGGTTCTGCTTAGAGTTAACAATTTTTTGTTTTAATATTTGTGGAAAATCAATTGATAACACGCGCTCTATTGGTTATGTCTTATTATTTTTCTATAATTGGAGTTTTTAGCTGAATTTGATATCAAAATCGAATTCTACAGGTCGAATAACCCCGTAGATCAACTTATCCCCATTTGGAAATTTCTAGTTTTTGAAGTTTCCTTTAAAAAAACTAAACTACAGTAGTCCTATCAGTAACTAAAAAAAATGATTATTTTATGAATCACTGGTATCATAGCTTAGAGCCCTCAAAACAATGGTAATCAACACCAACAAACATCACAAAAAATGAAAACCGTAATAAATGAATAGTTCATAAATAATTAAAATGAAACTGGTTGAGATTTGTGAAAGAGGCATTGTCTACAGATATACAGAAGAAGAAAAAAATAGAAGAAAAAGAAGTATTGTGTCACTTTAATCCGTCTCCATCTACCTGTTGATCTCCTTTTAATACGTTGAAACTCGTCAATTTTGAGAGAAAAAGTGGAACGAAGCAAGTTTAGGATGAGAATTCCTGGAAACGTTAGCATAATTCAATCTGTTTAACAATTTTGAACAAAAAGTGAAAAATCTATTGATAACATTTTATTATTCTAATCAGAAAACAGGAAGAACTTCGGTTGAAGATTCAAGCCAATTCTTAACAAATCTAGAGACAATCTCTGCAATAACTGTAACTATCATATTATCGAGAAGTGAATACAAAGGGAAAAGGACACGTTGAACCTGTAAATGTGAAACAAAAAGGAAGAATGAGAACACGATTTGGTAGGATTTCTGGTCGGATAAACGGAACACAATTGAAAGTACTACTGCCACATTTCCTGAAACAAATATTTATATTTGTTGAAGTGAAGTCTCAAAAATTACCATAGAATCCTAGTAATGTCGAATAAACCAAATGTTTGAGACGTTTGAAATCTGGTTTGGCACGCTTGGTAAAGATTTCGAAGGCTAGGACAATCACGAGGAATGCGCCCATTTGGAGAGCAGAACTCAGAACACTTTTGTAGAACCTGAAATTAGCGCTGAATTGTAGAGAAATGTGATCGAAATTTTATGAAAAGTTACAGTATTGTTCTATGTAACTTCCCTTTTTGTCGCTATTTTTCCAACAAAAAAAAAGGAATTGGTTGAGAGACAATAGTGACAATCTCAAGGTCGGAGGTGAGAGAAAGTAAAAAAAAGATGTTTAGCTTTCGCCACGGAGAGAGGTTAATCCAAAGATCATTCGTTATTTGTCTATATCAGAGCAGTTCCGGAACATTACAGTTTCCCGATCTGGGAAAATACCTACTGAACTCTTCTGAGAACTAGGCATTTTTAGATATCTGTCTAATGATTTTTTGTCTTATTCACATGCTTTTTCTGAGCGCTACTATCAGAAATCGCAACTTTTTCGGTTTTTGAAGTTGGAATATTTTTCGTTATAGCAAACAGTTCTGGTTATTGTTATCTCCTAACTTGAACAGTGTACTCACATCCACTCCAAATCGTAGATATTATCTCTGTTGGTTGCCATTCTTTCTCCAATCCATGTGTCATATGCGTTGCTGAACCAAAAAATGACAAATAGTCTCGTTGGTCTTTTGATCTCCAAGTTATGCAACAAATGACGATATGCTTCGACATATTGAAGCAACAAATCAATAACTAGAAGGACAATATCGTATTCGATATACTTGTCAACGACATTATCACAGTTCTCCTAAAAACCAAGACTAGTTCATCTACAATAACAAAGCTCACAACTCACACATTCTGTCAATCTAATAACTCCTTCCGAGTACTTCGTATACAATGTTCTTGAACTTTTCTGACAGTTAACACAAATGTATTCTCTCCGCTGTACTTTTGTCATTCCCTTGAATTATGTTGATATTTGAATTGTAGCTGGGTATAAGTTCAAGTATTCACATATTACGGAGACTCCAATATTTTTTAATCAGTGATTCAAAAACATGTTCATGCAAAATTATTTTATTCACAAATGTTACAAGCTCATACAACTTCGTTTTCTGGCCAAATGAAACCCGTCATTCTCATCGTCTCCATTTTCGGACCAATCCTTCAGTGTTTCATAGAAGTTGATGACCTGCAAATTTACCATTTGTCAAATAACTACTCCATCGAAGGAAAAATTTGATACTGATATCAAGGTTATAATTATGAGTATCTCAAACTATGAAACCATCACATTCTCAGCGAAATAATTTTTATGGTTCTTTTCGCTTTTCAGGTAAGTTTTTAACGACTGAAATTCGCTTATATCAAACTAACCAGTTTTCATACTTCGAAGCTAAAAGTAACAGTTTCAATTTCACTTTTCATTAGAACTAGTCAATGAACTCACAATCAGAGTAGGAAGTTCAAAAAATTAAACATAATTGACGTTATGATTATGAGCAATTACGATTCAAGAACTCACTTTTGAATTAGCCCTCACACATACGGGATCAAACCCAATTACTCGTATAGAAGCCAATGATCTTGCTCTTGATAGTGCAACATAAGTTTGTCCATCGGCAAATACTCTACTCAAACTCATTTCAACACAATCTAACGTCAACCCTTGAGATTTGTGGATTGAAATCGCCCATGCTAATTGTAGAGGGACTTGTGTTCTCGTTATTTTGTTGTCGAATCCGGGAACTCTCACTGCGAATTTCGACCGTCGAATCTGAAAAAATTTTTATTGACGTATTTATGAATTAAAAAAACCTCGACAGTTTTACTGGTAGCTAGAAAATGGACCATTGGATTTCCGTTATCACTGAATGATTTAACAAATCCTCTCGACCCATTCGATAATCCTTTAGCCAAATCAATGTTTTTCGTTAGCATAACCTGACTTCCAATCTTTAGAACCAACTTCTTCAGAACCATCAATTGCAAACTCTCCGGGATATATCCATCATCATGTGCATAGAATACTTTTTCGTCTTTTTCGATTAGTTTCAAGTTATGTTGATTAATATTATTTGCATCGGCTGTATGGGTACATAGTCGAGTTGGCACAATTTCATCATCAAATTTGTTCGACGATGTTGCCATAAGAGCTTCTGTCGCAGTTATATCACACTTTCCTAACCGAATTTTATGAAGAATTTTCACAAATTCTATATCATTTTGTCTTTTAACTTTGTCTAAAACGATCGTTTGACGAATGCAACGACTCCAAGCATCACTCTGAATTGATAAAGATTTTTAACATGATTTTATCTCAACAAAAGTTTACCTCAAAACAGAATTGTGGTTCCTCTTTTGTAACTGGTGGCAATTGAAGAAAGTCTCCAGTGATAATCAACTGAATTCCACCAAACGGTAAATCTTTATTTCGGATAGCTCTGGCTACATATTCCAATTTTTCGAAATAATCTCGATCAATCATAGATATTTCATCAATAATCAAATAAGAACATTGCTTCCACTGCCTCACTATATTTTTCTGGCCCATCGCCATTTGATAACATTGTTCTTCCGTTCCACTTCCGACACCTATTCCAGCAAATGAGTGAAGGGTAACACCACCAATTTGACACGCAGCTACTCCTGAAAGAAATATTATTGGTATATCAAACTATCTCGTATATTCTCACCAGTAGCGGCAGTTATGAATGTGGTTGATGCGGGTAACATTTCGATTATCCGTCGAAGAATGACTGATTTTCCTGTTCCAGCAGGTCCGGTGAAAAAAACGTTCTCTCGATTTTGAACAACTGCTCGAACCACATTTTTCTGTTCGTTTGTCAGCTCGAAACGATCCTTGTGAACGGGGGACTCTTCTTTTTTCTCCGGAATGGACTTGAGAGGTACAAAAGCAAACTGAAACAAGTATTTTTTGGAATAGACATGGATGTTCATAGCATTGGGCACAAAAAGAAAATTACGCTGGGAAAATTTAAAAATATTAACAAAAACCGTAGTAACGAGATAGTATGAGGAATATTTAGGTCCCACTTTTTGAATCTATTTATTACAACAATATTAAGAAACAAAGATAATGTGAGAACTAACCTCGGTTGGTTTCTCATCTTCGAACCCAGCAAAAGTCCTCATTCGTTTCAACCCAATCGAACTTGCTAATATTCTCTTATCTCTAGCATAAGATAGAGGTGTAGTTGATGTCTTTTTACTCTGTGATGTTCCTTCTTCTCTTTTCGGTGTTTTCACTGTCACACCTTTTGCCAATGGTGATTCTCCTGTCGCCACACCTCGCATTCTCCGAATCTTCCGGATTTCCGAAACACTGAGAGGACTCAAAACATTTATCATTGTTGGTTGTCCTCCACTTGATTTTATCGCATTTTCAGCTTTCATAATATCAATTTTGGCCTGAAGTGATTTTATGAACACATTGAGTTTGCGTGGAGCACAATTAGACATTTGTATGATTATATGCTTCGATGGGATTTCTAAACTACATTTCCCCTTGGCAACTTGTTGTTGATGAACCTTCGCATCTTTCAAATCGTAACTTGCAATCGCCGGTTGACCATTTCTAGCAGAAGATCGAAGTTCAACTTGAACTACTATTTGCCTGAATTCGACTTTTGAATATTGTTTTACGAAAACTCTTCTCACTTTTGTCCATTTCTTCCAACTGTTACTACTGCATTTTTCGCTGAAACTGTTGCTTTATTATGACCCGAATTTGTTGGTTGTATAAGTATTGAACATTCCAGTTGATAACAATATGTGCAGTTTGATGGACTTTGACTCGCGATTGAATCATCGCTTGTTGACATTTCTGAATAATTTCTTGAAAGTGAGTAAAAAATAAGTAAGAAATTGAAACAATATGAGAGAAGAATTATCCAATTAAAACTTTAGGTTTATGAAACAAGTGAGTAATTTCAAAATACTTTTATTGGATAAAAAACAAGAAACAACAGTGAGAATAGTTTTTAAAGAAAACTTCAGATTTTTTACTGGGTGGCTTATTAAAACAAATCATTTGTCTCTCAATTGAGATCAAAGCCTCTCAATTTATGATAGTAAGGCTCGGAAATGAAAGGCATCTCAATGTCGGACTTCGCTCGAACTAAGATATACAAAAGTTGTCTGATTGACCATTGATGAAGTTTTTTCAATCGATACAATTGAAGCATATGGCAAATCTAAAAATTGAATATTCGAACAATAACAATTGCGCGCGTAGAGAAGGAAACGGAGTGTCGTTTGTATATCTTCATTTACTCACCTGCCACACTTGGTCTTTCAAATACAGCTGTGAACAAATAACAAGTTGTTCGTCGGCGTCATCAGGAAAATGCAAAATCTGAAAACGTGATTTTGTTGATGTATGTTATGCAAACTAACTTCGTCTGGCCCAATTGTTTTGAACTGAGTATCGCTGATCCGATATCTGATTGAAGCGTCGAATATCTAAAGTAGTCTGCTGAAAAGGGAAGAGAAAAATAATACACAAACCATGGTAACATCCTTCAGCATTACAAATACGGGAGATAGAATACGTTCTGATTCCTTTTTGTACGAAGAAGTGTGAGTTTTTCTCGGATCATAATCTACCGATGAAACAAAAACAGCTCGATTCTGTAAAAATAAAATTTTTTCAAGATCTTCGCAGAATGGTCATTCTCTGTTTTCCGAGATATTTTAAGGACAACTCTGATGTGCACATTCGTACAAACGAGTGATTTTTGCTTAATTAAAAAGTAGTTAGGCGAAACTAATGCCGATGAGTAGAACCGACAACTTGATCATATCTCGACCCGCGTGTAACACATTCGACGATGTAGTTCGGGCTTTCCAGAGTTACAAAGTGTAATTAAAAAAATATATATAATTTCAGATACGAGCTGAAAAAAAAGTTCTGATTGTATTTTCTTAAAATTTATCACTACAGGGTGTATTTTAGTTTCGCCCCACATAGTGTATTTAACAGAAAGTTTAAATCACGGATATGGTGGAGGTATACACTTGATTTTTTTTCAGTTAGTGGGAACATAAATATAATCCATCTTATTCGGAATTAAACATTTTTCTCAATTCGATATATACACTGACCTGATCGACAATATCCGCAACAACATTGAACCATTTGTATTTGTGTCGCTTTTCGACCTCGTGGAACTCGATCAATCCACACTTCAACATTGTTTTGAAGGCAAATACATCGTCTACTTTTGATAATCCACTCGCAAGCACATAATTTTCATAATATTTGGGATAACAGACAGTGGTTTTATGGCCACGCAAAAGAAGTTCGAGAGCAACTTCGAAAACTGGTCGAACATTTATTACCTTAAACAAACTTAACTGTGCCTAAATAATTGAAAGACGAACTGACCAGATCCGGATCGTACATCATGTTCTCACTGTTTTTACACGAATAAAACGGTCTAAACTTTTTACCAGAAGATATGTATTGAATCGCCATACCATCTGGAAATGAAATTAAAATTACTGTTGTTTTGAGAATTATTTACCAATGATAACCGGTCTTAGCATGATATGTCTAGGTCTCGAATTTCGAGCCAACAAATGCTGAGGACAATTCGAATCACTATATGTCGAGAAATCAGTAATCATCGAATAATCCTCTGGCATAATTATATCCCATCCATTGCTCGCAATCAAAATGTCAGTCTTTTCAACGACATTTTTACGTCTTTCCAACTCGACTAATCGCCCAGCATAATCTGGATTTTTACAATAAACAAAATGAAGGATCTCAAGTGTCGATACATCGGCTATTTCTTGTTCTTCTCTTGTTCTCTTTTCGTTTATTATGACATAACCTCCTTCTGAAAATTTAAATGTTTGAGGAACTAGAAAAAAGTTTACTCGAAGTGTCGAAATACTTGATTGTTCGATGAGCCGATACTTCATTAGCATAGTTATCCATCAGTTTCCTGAAATAAAACCAATTTCATTCAAGTTGGAACAAATACTTACACAGAATCGTCTTCTTCCTCTATTCCACGATTCACTCTAAAATAATTAACACGTTCTGCAAGTTTCGGATCTTTTGCGGCCTGCAATTTTTTTTTTTTCAAACTAAACTAACTGTAAAATTGAAACCTACTGCTTTTCCCATGTAGTTCGGATCTTCTTGAAGATTTTCGAGCGTATCTCTCAATTCTTTAATATTTTTATTATAATATACCTTATCTTGTGAAGTCAATTCTCTCGGCTTGTTCGCTCTCGAACGGAAACCCTGAAAAACTATATTTTTTTTTAATTCTCGAGTTTTTTATTGAAAGTTCACTGATTGAGGCTAATCGATTACCAAAATATCAGAAAAATATTTGTTGTTTTGAAAAGATATCAAAAGGGCATGTGCGTTATTCTGATAAAAATAAACTTACATAATTTCTATTATTTTCTGTATCACGTCGATCGGTTCCGAATCCGAATCCATTCATACACGCTTTTCGAATTCGGTCAACCTTCTGCAAAAAAGCAATGTTACGAAAAGCCAAGCTCTCCACAGGGTTATTAAATTCAATAAGCATGAAATCGATATTCAAAGTGATTTTTGAATATTTGTGATCAACATTTATAGAAAAATAATTTTTGAACTGAATTATTTCCCCCTGAAAACCTACGTCTGTTTCGGGAAGTGCTCTGAGCGCATTGAAATCTTCATTTCGATTCCATCTGTTGCCAGCATTCGATGTTGATGGAGAGTTTCGTGGTCGCAAATTCCAAGAGTTGTCCGAAGAACCTTGTTGAAATTGATTGGGTTGGACGACGCCAATTGTTGATTCTCTTGAAGTCGATCGCCCAAATCCGTTCTGTTCATATTGTCTCCCATCTCTTGACGACGTTGATTGAGAATTTCGAGAACGAAAATGTGGAGTATTGTCGAACGATTCTTGATTGGACGACTCTCGATTGAACGACTCTCGATTGAATGACTCTTGATTGGGAGACTCCCGACGGAAATACTCATGACTGGAAGATTCCCGAGGGAAATACTCTCGATTGGGAGACTCTCGGTTGAACGCCTCTGGTCGCCTGAATTCGCGTTGTTCGATTTTTGGATCTCTTGAGTTTGGATTGGCGAATTCATTTCTGTTTCTCAATACTGCATTCCTCGCCGGCATTCTTGTGGTTACTTGACTTGATGATCCTTGAGTGCCAACAGGATCATCCGTAGGAGGACCATCGTCTTCTTTCATCATATGATAATCGGACAAATCACGCAAATGATCTACTACTCTTTCAAATCTGTTTAGATTTTCCTCTCTTCTTGAATTTGGGCTGGAATGAAAATTGTTATGAAGAAAAATTGTCTCGTCGAAAGTCTTTCCACTATTTTCTCGTGAATAACGAACAAATTGTAAATTTGCGGAAGAAACACTAGAATTTACGACAAAAACATTTTATGAATTATTGTGAAATAAAGGTTTGCGAAGCCAGATATTAATTGCGAAAAATACAAAATTGTGAATAAAGTACAAGAAACGATAATTTGACAAGCTCGAAGATTTTTTTTAAAATATAATATCATTACATAAATTTCAGGAGAATACAGATAAAATGAAAAAGCTTGTAGTTTCAAAATTATGGGAATATGAAGAATGTTGGTGACCACTGTTATACCACAGTTTTTTTTTTTTTTGATGCGGGCTGTCTAACATTTACCAGCTGTATTAATATTAGCGCGTTGAAAAAAGATTATTCTTATATTGAAAAATGAGAGAATAAAAGAACTTGTCCAAACGAAATGTGAGACAATGGAAGGTTTACTCTGACGAAAATAATACATGAAAGTTTTAAAATATCTTCTTACCCATTTATTTTTTTGTTAACTGGTTTTTGGAAAGAACTGAAATTCATCTCAACTTTCTTGTGAAACCCCACAACTCAGTGACTGATTGAATGTTATTAATTCAGACAGCGTTCTCTGTATTGAACACGATTTTTTTGCAGAACTATTTATAGGCTAGCGTATGGTATTCTAACACAATTTCAAATTGTAGAACCAATGCTAGCATACCTCGCACAAAGCTGTGGAGATAAAAAATTTTGAAAAATGTCCGCCTGAATTCTCTTACAATTCTCTTCTTGTTAGCAAAAAAAATTTGCCCGTCTAGCTCTTCACTAAAAAGGGGGCCCGGCTAGCTCTTTACAGCCTCTGAAAAAATTGACCGTCTGGAACTCCAGAGGTTGTGCGAGGTATGAATGCTAGATACTTCATCATTGGTTAACAGATATGAAATAAAATATCATTTCCTTGTTTCAAAACACTTTTCCGATTGAAAAAATCGAAGAATCCGCGATTTAGCTTGGACGAAAATCAAATTGGACATATTATGCTATTATTATTTACGGAAACTTTGTACGAAGGTTTTCTCACTCAGAATAATTAAATCGTACTTTGTATAAAACTTACGGTCTGATTATACGTTGCACTACTTGTCGATGGAAATTTTCCAAATCCTGAAAAAAACAACACGAAATACTAATTTTGAGAATTATTTCTGTGTACTTACAGTGTCGTTATCTTCTTGCATTGCATACACTGAAAATTCTCTAAATGTTGAACAATTCTAAACAACCAAATACTTCTGATCACGAAGAACAGAAAAAGAAGATTATTAGCCATTTTTAATGAAATTTTTTATGTAAAGTTGGAAATAAATAAAACAATAACAAAATCAGAAAGTTTTGAGATTCAGGAAAGTGTAAAAACTCGCTTTGTTCAAGCTGATGTTTCAGCTTCTCCGTCGACTCCGCCAATGTACAAAACATTGTTGCATCTGGAATAATTTACATAACAGAATCATTTCTTTTCATTGCCAACCTTATAAGAATTTCTCCGAGGTTTCCGGTGTTGTTTCCATCGATGTATTCGTCAGCATGTGCCAATTGAAGGTTCATGTACGAATCAACTGCTACCAAAACTCCTGAAACTTTTCAAAATGAAAATGACGAAGATGTTTATGGATACAAATACCTCTGTATTCCATTCCCCACTTGAGCTTGCACACAACGAACTTTCCAGTTAGACTGTTCAAGAATGGTTTTGGGTTGACTGGCTGAACAGCTGACATTTTGCTGAAATCAAAAAGTTTTTACAAACGAAATAATGTATCATCAAACACAAGAATACAATTAGGTTGAATGTTTTAATAGAAAAAGGTTTTTTCTCTTGTTTGTTCATTTAATATAATTTCTTATTGGTGTATGAAATGAACGGTAAGAGTTATACTCAAACTACCAGTATTTCATTCTCGACATCTGAAACTATACTTCAATGAAAACATCAAGACAAAAAACAGGTGAAAAACGGGAAATTTTCGAAAAATAAAGTTTGCACTACAAAGGACGCACAAATGCACATTGCGTACTAGGCGCATGTGAAGTGATGACAGTACTCCACATTATTCGAAAATAGTTTATTTTACAAAAAAAGACGTTTATGTGTCTCAATATTTGCAAAAACAGTAAAATAATTATTGGAAGTTTCGAAAACAACATCAGAGATCACATGATGAGCAACTAAAGGGAGTGGGAGAATGAAATGAGATTGTAATTGTTGCGAAATATGGGTAAATATCATTTTTCTGAAACTATCTTCCAATTTTTCATCGCCTATTTGTGACTTCAGTCGAAGTAACAATTCAAATTCAGGACTTTGCAATGTGTTCAATTTATACTTTCGAGTTTGTACTACATTTTGTCCATTCGAATAGGTGTCGTTCGATGTTATTTCGAAGATAACATCGGAATTGTCTGAAATTAAAGATGTTCTTTAGTAATCATCAAGATTACAAACCTTTTTTATTCTGTATTCGGATACTTGTTGTTTGACAAGTCATATTAATTCCATTTTTAGAATTTTTGCTTGTCGATAAATCCACCAAGCTCGCATCGAAATATCCTCGATCACATAAATTCTCACTAATCTCTTCCAATAAGTCTTGGTGAATGTAAAATATTAAATGTTTATTTGTGGATTCTTGAGTTGGTAAAAACATTGTCTTTGGTTTCTAAAAATACGAATTTTTATGATAAATGAAGGACTAATTTACCTTATTATGAACATAATTATCTTCATCGATTATATTCCCATCGAGAAAATAACGGATATTTTTCGAAGGAAGGATATAAGGTTGTCGAATGATATCATAACTCAAAGTCTCTGTTCCTTCAATAATCGGAAAATGTAATTCCAAAGTCTTCAAATCTTCTCGAACTTTTCCATCAAATGTATCCACTAATTTCTCACATATCAGATTTCGAATATTCGCTTGAATTGTTTGTTTTACCATTCCTTTCACAAACCATCCACTTGTTTCAGCATCAAATATTTCCACATTTTTCAGATTACAAGTCAGATTTGAGAAAAAGAAAGGGAATCCTTCAATTGTTATAGGTATTATTGGATATATTTTAGATTCTTCGATTTTCACATCAATATGATATGAACCAGAAGATTGGAAAAATAGAAATTTTCGAGTATAGTTTCCGGATATTTGAAGAATAACATCCTTTTGCTAAAATATTATGGATCAGAATAGTTTTATGCGAAAAATTACATTCAAAGAGAAGTCATCATCACCAACGTCACCGGAAAATTGTGAAACTTCTAGATTTTGAATTGAATTTTCAGTTAGAATAATCTGAAAAATACATAATTCTTTAAGTTTTTTTTCGAAAAAAAAAACATACCGAACATAAAAGTCTACTATGTGATAAATTAGGAATATCCCATTTATAAATATTGTCTCCGAAAAACGTCGACATTGATTTGAGATATTGTAAAACTCCTTGTCTGGAAATCTGAAAGTCGATTTTTTTTGTAAGATAAAGATGAAAAAAAAACTTACATCGACTATAACATTATTTGAAGATATTTCTACGAAAAATAAAAAGAAAATAAATAACCGCATTCTGAAATCAGACACCTTTTATTGTTTGAAAAACAAGTAAAACATTGATTACGAAAAAATATATCAATTCTATGTTTGCACATAAAAATGTATTGATTTTTAGTATTTTTTCATACGAAAATTATTAAGCTTTTGGTTGCTTCAATATGATTCATAACATTCTTTTATTTGTCCTATTTTATTTCAAAAACATCGAATCAAATGATAATTCGAAAATAAGAGGGTAGGTTACAACGTGACCATTTTATCTTTTTGGAATCATAATGAGTTGGTTGGCTATTTCCTAAGAGAAGTGAGCTGCGAATTTTACGGCAAAAATTGTAACGCAATAAACATAACACAATGGGCAGAGTGAGTTGAACAACGGGAGTACTTTAGTCAGTAATAAAGTTCTGATTTCAATTGATCTATTGATCTGAAATTCTTTCTAGTAGAATTCTTCTGGTGTAAAGAAATCGTTATTTTTTGTTCAGAAAAAACATGGGTATACTATTGGGATACTGTAGCTTCAGTTTTCACATCTAGAATAGACTGAAATGAGATTTTGAGGGTTCTCAAAAATGAATTTTATGTGTTATTCTGACCGGTAGAAATCAATTCTGCTTTTATGAGCCGCGCCAAAGATTCCTTGCAGAATTTTTTGGATAGAACACAAAAATATGGCAGAAAATGAAATTCGATAGTAATGTTGAATAAAAATCACGAACATAGTCACTGAATTTTAAATTTTTAGTTCTGAATAAATTTCTCGTCGAATTTCATCTGAGAAATTCGGATTTATTTGCAAAAATTCCTACATTCTACTTTTATCCAAAATTTTCGAAAAGCCTTTTTATCGAAAAAAATGGTCACTCAATCCTTCAGTATATATTTTTTGCAGAAAGAATGGCCAATAGTTGATAAATGCTGCAAACATGGAGGCCGTTGTGATAAAAGAAATGCACCAACTGAAGACACTGAATCTGCAAATGAATATGTGAATATGGGACCAGATCAAAATGAACGTGATCAAAACAAGAATCAAGAGGAGAAGATCAAAGAATTTGCGAATTCGTTGGGTAAAGATATCATGTTGGCTCCATCAACATATGATAATATACCTGTTGAACCATCAAATGAAGCCGTTGAACCGTCAGCTCAAGAAACAACCAATTCATCAACTGGAGGAGAACAAACTGACTTTGATACTGATACCAGTTTCAAAGTTTTGCCATCCAAGTATGTTATGAGAGTGATTGAAAAATCACCTAATAGTTTTTTTTAAATTTCAGAACTCCAAAAAAGACAAAAAAGAATAGAAAGAAGAAGTCGGAATGTTCGATGAGTGAGAAGAAGAATAAAAAGTCGAATGATGGATCGAGTTGCTCGCGAAAATCGAAAACATTGCTTGTTCCAAAAAAACGCGAAGCGAAAGTAGAAAAAGCGATCAGCCGAAACCATTATTTGGGAGTGATGACAAGAAAACAAGCCGAGAAAAATATCGGATCGAAGAAAAGATTCGCTGTCTATCATCAGGTGATTGTTTCTCAAATTCAGAGGCATGAAACCCGCCTCATGTGTCTGTCAAATTTCTAAATTTCAAAAAAAAATAGAACGCGTTTTTTGTTGTTGAAAGCAACACACTAACAAACTGTAGTTTAAAAAATCGTTACCAATAAAAATCGACAAAATCTCTTGCTAAAATTATCCTCCTAGGATGTGAAATCACAATATTCTCAGAGAAGTGAGCTTCAGTTCCCAATAGTTTTGCTTACAATTTTGCTTGTTAGGTGTTGCTTTGAACGTAAATTCTTTTAAAGTAGGGGTCCGAAAAATGGGATAAAAATCCTCGTGATCAGAATAGGAGTTTCAGTTTAAAAAAAACTCATAAGAATTTTAAAATACGACTAAAATTTGTTCGAAAAGTCCTAATAATCATAAGTTGAATCGAGTTATCTTCCCGCTTTGACTTTTGGGGCCTTATATTTTAATGGGAACCTTACGTTATCCTCTGCCACATATATTGTTCGGAAACTCCTATACTAGGCAAAAACCCAAAATTCAACCAATCTGAACATATGTGGCTATCTCTGCCTGTCTTCCACTCTCAGCTCTCCGTTCTCTATGGGGTTTCTGTATTTGTATTTTCCAGTTTTTTTATTAAAAATCTACAGGTATTTCAGCTTGGTTCGGCTCCGGTTCTTGTCAACATGCAACGGGAAGTCTTTTTGTCTGCCATTTATCGATCGGAGAAGGGGACTTTCACGTGAGTACATCACCCCAAACCACTGATTCCATTTTTTGTTCGATTTCAGCCATTTCTATATTCGCGAACATATTCATGATGATTTGAATCGTGAATTCTATGTTGATACTGGAAGATCGAATGAACAAAAACTGTTCCAAAACATCGAACATCTTATGGAGTATTATTGTAAAGTGTGATTAATAAATGAAATCCCTTTTCGAAATTGAATTTGAATGAAAAAAAAGAAACAATTAATTGTTTTAAATGTGACAGATAGTTTGAAGATAGTTAAGGAGTGTGAATAATATAATCAAAACCAAAAATCGACGAGATAGTATACTATAGTGAAGAGACACAGATATCTGGGTAATTAATAGTTTCAAATATATTTTATTGGTTTTTCGAAACGGAGACCTTGAAAAGTTGCATTTCAATTGTGGCAGGTTAATTGTATATTTAGTCACCTATGTATATACAGTACTAATTACATCCCCCATAAATCTTTTCATTGTTTTCATACACGCGTATTCGAATCGAGTATTTCATAAGAAACACACAAAAAATAGTTCTCTTTAGGATAAAATCACCGACATTGTCTGACAAATAAATATTTGCCTGTTTTTATAATTTTGACAAATTACATGAAGTTTTTGTCAAAAGTCGGCAACATTTTCTTTCTTTTCCCTATTTTTTTGTGTTGTTTGTCGTCCTGAGATGGGTTTCGATGATGTTGGAATGATTTATTAGGCGCAATATTTTTAATTAGCACCCAATAAAAAGAAGTAATTCAGGAAGAGATAAAAATAATAATATTTTCCGGTTTCGGAAGTTATCAATACTTGAAAGGGGAAATAAGGAATTCCACGGAAAAAATGATATTTTACAGATAATTAGATGGGTGATTATTTTAACGAGTATGGGAAATATTACGATGAAAAGACAAAAATGGATCATGTAGTCATACTGTAGTTCAGGTTTCTTTGAAATTAAGAAAAATAAGGCATTTTCTCTAAACTTCTTGGTGGTTGAGGAACAAAAATAGAGAACCCAGCTCGATCAAAAAAGGTGTTCATTTTGGAACTGAATTCAATGAACTTATAACAAAAATTTTTTGACCCGTTCGATGTGAAAATTAAAAATAACCTAATAAAATAACTTAATTTCGTTTTTGCACAATTTCTCTAGCTTGTGGACCCTTAATTAGACTATCAGGGGTGAACAGCATTGTCTGGTATACGGAATCTTTCTTTGCACAACTTAGCTTTTGAGGCACCACGTGACTCAGGTTGACAATGTTACTCCTTTTTTTGTCTTGAATTTTCTTTTCAATCATGTTGAGGTCATGTTAGTTCACCAACTACTGAACTAAATACGTCCTATGAAACCAGAGCTCACTGTTTCACAACTCACATTTTCTTGATATAATATCAAAATCGCGATATCTGAAGTGTTGTCGGGATTTTGAAAACCCATTTATAAATTATCACTCTCAAGTATTGGATAAAAATAATTTTTCATAGAAGTTCAGAAAGGTCGAAGAGATGAATTTGTCAAAAACTAATTACTGGTTTTTGCTCAGACTCTTCAGATCTATTTGATCACATATATCTCATCAGAAACCCGTTCTCGCAATTTTGTACACAAGTTTTCAATTTTCAGACCTTTTTCTTTTTTCTTTTTTTTCTCCTATCATAAATCCTTCAAAACCGATTGTCCCCTTCTCATTTTTCCATTTTCCCTGTCAATTTTTTCGTTGTTCAAAAAAACCTGAATTCTATTTCATAATTAGTTGTGTGTTCTTGCATTCATTCATTTCTTACAGTATCTCTTTTCTAACTGTGTAATAATATTCAATCTTCTCGTCGCTTTTTCCTTTTTTCCCTCCTCGAAACTATTTCATTTTGTGATTCAGAATCACATTATTCGCCACATTTGTGATGAGCGGGTCGGAGAAAAAACAAATCAAATAAAAATGAAAAGGAAATAAATAAAGAGACATCGAACAAGAGATGATGTTCGTTTCAAGACACCGAAATGAGGCAAATTCGGAAACTTTTTCGCTTTTTCTTTAAATTCTTTATTTTGATTAGTGAGAAAAAAATGACATCTTTTCGAAACTGGAAATAACAACTATCTACTTTTCCCAGTAATAAAGGATGTTCGGGAGTTCATATTCAATCTTTTCCTAAAATTAGGAAACTTATGGAGTTCGACTTCCTGGTCATATCACATATTTTTTATCTTGGATATTTTTGTGAAAAAACCATTTTTCTACTGAAAAATGGACTCAAAAAATTTAGGCTTTTTCGAGTACCTTTCAAGTTCCAAACTTATTTAGCAGTTGATTACTGAATCGGACTGGATTTGATCAAACTGCAATAATGAAATGGAAAGAAAAGTTAAACATTTTATCTACATAATGCATGAATTTTTTTTCGAACATTTATCTGGTCTAATTGTGGTGACTCAAAATTTTTTTTGCATATCATAAACTTCAATACCAAATCTTTCATCCGCACATCAGAAGGTTTATCTGAACTGAAGTACAACTGTATCTCACGTTGATAATTTCTGTGTCAAAAATTTGCGGTCTGCAGGAAAAAAGAGTTCCCAATTTAGACCTGAAGTAAACGGGTTTTTGGCTTGTTTGAAATTAAAATTTGGGTACAGTAGCTTATGAATTTCTCATGTTACGGAATCAGTTTGAGTATTCGGCTTTAGTGTTCCCTTTAGAGAACAACGTCGTTTTCGAAAAATTAGCCCTGTGATTTGTTTGAAATTTAGAGATTATCAAAAAAAAATCTTCCTCCTTATTTCATAATGTTTCTCTTAAAAAACCAAACTTATCAAAAAATTTGTTGTATTTCGAAATAGTGTCCCTTTTTTTCAGAAACTTTCTCGATGTTTTCATTTTCCAGTGTGATTGTATGTATTATTTTTTGCATTCAAATAACATTTTCGTTTTCAATTTCATTCCCGTTCAGTTTTTTTCTTTTTCTACCTCATTTCACACCTTTACATCTTATTTATTTATTTACATTTCTTGTTGTTATTTTCTTTTTATTGCATATACTGATTTCGAGAAAATGTGACGGAAAAAAGAGAAAAAGAATAGCGAAGAGTAGATGGGAGTAAAGATAGAGTCAAATAGAATGGGAAAATGTATCTAATATTTTCATAGGAACTGGTACACATGTGAACGTGACTTATTTCCAACAAAACAATATTCAAATACCATGCTTATCAGACATTGTTCTCCATGTCAATCGACCCGTATTCATATGACATTGAGTCAGGGACTGAGTCATGATAACTCGCAAATCCCTTTCACTAAATGTGTTCATACAAGTAGCCATGAAATTGCGAATTTCTTTATTTGCTTATTCACCTAACAACACAAATATATTATAGTGAGTCATGAACAAAAGTGATTGTGTAGGTGGGTAAGGAAAAGGAAGAAGAAATTGTCTGCATCGGTTCATAATGTGCAAGTCAATCACATAACTGATATTGACTTGTGAATGAACTGGTTGAATATTGTGCACTATTTTGATTTTCGCTTAAACTTTTCCATGACTTTTCCAAACTTTTCCAAGTTAAAAAAACAAAATTCGAATTATAGCGCAAAATGATTCCTAAGTAACTTTGATCTGTAAAAACCGATTTCTACATCAAAAACTTACAATTATGTAGTTAAAGTTTTCAATCAACTGTGTATTATCATTTTGTAAATCATGAAACAGTGAGAAATATCCTGTAATTGATCATCATGATATATGCTTGACTTGTGGGAAATTTAAAAAAAAAACATTTTTTTCTGAATCCCTATCGCAATGTGATTTTCGATCTATCACACAAAATAGTGAGTACAAATGAGAGAATCAGACACTTGCAGATCAAAATATTTCGAAGTTATAAACTAGAATTTCGAAGTTATAAACTGAAGTGGTAAACAACTTTGATCCTTCATAACTTTTTTTCACAAAAAACTTTCCAGTGAATAAAAAAATATAGCAGTAGTTTGAGGAGGTCAAACTGTTGTAGTGTACAAATGTCGAAAAAAAGTTAAATCCTTGAGTTCGTGAATCACCTTTGTGAGAACTTAGGACATCTGTCAAAACGAGAAAATAACTCTCTTCTGTTCTACAAGGAGTTCACTCATTTTGGTCTTCTCATAGTTTTCAGGACTTTTTATAGGATCTTATTAAATCATTTAAACGAAACGTTGCTCTTTTGTGTCTTTGAGTCTGTCATTTTTTGAGTCTACGACGTAATTCAAATTAATATTAGTCACAGACAATGCGGAGCCACATTCCAGCCACGTGTATTCATATATATATTTATTAGTTTGATAAAATGAACGATCATTGTACAGTAATTATAGACAAAAATCAAATCGGAAGCTATAAAATAACCCGGAATGACCTGTTGAGTCAATGACATCACAATATGCTTACGTAAACTCATGAAATATCACACGGAACTGCGAGAAATAGACACATTGGCTGATAATTTCTCAAACTGATAACATAAGAATTTAATCGACTTCGTTTTCCCGCTGCAAACCAAAATAAATGTTACCATTTATTTTTTTGCAATTTGTTTTCCATTTCCATTTTTGAAAGTTTATTTGGCCTTGCACTTTTTTAGAACTTGACGAAAAATAACAAAAAAAAATTGAAATTTGTTATCAAAATGAGATTCGAAACTTCATTGAAAGATGACAAAAATGGAACTACATATAATCCTGCCTATATTTATCAAACTATACTTTTTTACCTTCCAATTTTCTTACTCATTTTGTCCAAAAATATTTATTTTTTTGTTTCTCGTTTCTTCAATGACTCATTTGATATCTTCGCGCGTCTTGTTTTTCGTTATTTTCTGGGTGTGGTCAACTGATTTTTGTACTTTATCTGTTCCATCAAAAAAGCACCGAATTTCACTTTTTTTTTGGGTAGGACAACAACAAGAAAAAAATGTTTACAAACTGATTGATTTGATTTGATTTGTAATTTTTTTAGATTGTCAGAAAAAAAAAGAAAAAACGAGGTGAAATGATTTTTGATTAGTTAGCTATATACAAGAGATGGTTTTGGTCACGTGGGGAGACAAAAAGAAAGAGTTGAGATAAATATAATATCATCATATATATAGTGCTAATGTGATAATTGTCAAGATTGGTTATATCATCTAATCACTTGATTTTGACATTTTTCGACATTTTTTAAACGGAAATCTCCAGCTTAACAAAATAATACTGTCAAAAATAGAGTGAACCAGACACAAATAACAAAAATCAGAAATAAATAAAAAAAACAACGTGTTCACGTTATGAAGAGTCGCATCTCTTTCACTCACTATAAGCTGAACTTAAATCGGCAACATGCGCCCCATTGATAATCATGTTTTTTTCTAATATAAGACAACTTTTTGTTAAGTTATCGATGTCAAAATCTTTTTCTACGTTACCGATAACTTCAGAAAACTTATTTACGAAAAGCTTCGAGAGTTTCTAGGTAACAAACTATGTATTACAAATTTTTCTCACATTGACGAAAAAAAAAGAAAATGAGGAATTCAGTGTTCTGATGCCAAAAATTATCGAAATATTTGTCAAATAGATAACATTTGACTACCGTATTTTACAATGACTATAAATTAATTAATTTGCACCACAAGGTAGCACGAATTTAAAACATGGCTAGATGTCCCGCAAAACAATTCAAAATGGAACTCCAGAACCTGACCAACTCCAAAAAAATTGAGCATCTAGTTCAGATGACTGAGATGGCCTATATTATAATCCTGGCTCAGTTATATTTCCAGAAATATTCTATAAGTCTGAGTCAAACATAAGTTTTTTTTTTGACTATTCTTTCTGGTTTGTTTCTATAGTTACATATGAGCCCATATCCTGTTGTCAGGATAATCCTATTTTTTGTACCACTTCCCAACAATTTTAGCTGGAAAATGTTTGCATTGAAAACCACAGTACACGAGTCAACTTTATACGAAAATCATCATGACGATTTGAAGTTTCACTATCTCTAGAAAGAGTAATTATTTTTTCTTTGAAAGTGTCAAAATTTTTGCTTGTAGCAAAGTGAAGAAAAGTTTCGCAATTCTAGTGCAATCGTTTTCTCAGGATCGAATCGACAGCTATTCAGTAGTAGATAGCGACAGAATCAAGGATCAAGCAGAATCAAGCCGCAGAATATTGCATTTTAATTGGTGCCATGGTGTCACTACATCGATGTTACCAGCGACAAACGGTAGCATTGGTAGCAATACCAGGGTACCGATTAAATCGGGCTGGAAACATTGATGCTGTTGCTAACAGCTGCTGAAGGTGCCTGAACAGATCTTGAGATCATTCTTTGTTGGTGGACATTACGAATGTTTGTTATGAATTAAGTCAAGTCACACAAGCATACTGTAGCAGTATCTTTCTTCAACTGTATTGGAAATCAGTATCTGATGCATTATCTTGTTGGTAACCAATGATTTCAATAATCCGATTTGACCTTCTCAATATTTCGTAGACAATCATAGTTCACACCTAATCAGAATCATCCATCAACTAAGTTTTCTTCTCCTCATCAAACCCAAACCAAAATCAAAACAAAGCAACATCTTCTTCTTCTCTATTTTCTTTTGGCTATCACATAAATCAATTTAGCTGATCATAAACCATTACTTTTTCATCTTCTTCCAGTCAAGACCCGCCCACTTCTTCCAATCGAAGAAAATCAAGGCGGAGACTTCGAAATGAGAAAGAAGAAAAAGAACATCTTCGAATTCTTCCACTTCTTCTTCTTATATTTTGTGATGATGTCGCGCATCTTTGAATTTTTTAGTTAAAATACATAGTCAATGATATCATCATCATCGTCATTGTCAAGCCTAACTACTTTTGTTCGAACAACTCTTTTGATGTTTGCGTCTCTTTTTGCCCTCTCTTTTTTAAGTAAATAGTGATGGTTGCTTTCAGCGTTGCGACAAGATAAGAACAACAACGAATATCGATTTTAACAGTAAAGAAAAAAGTTGCAAAATATTTATATATACATAGTATGGTTAGTACAATGGCAACAAATAATTCACAATATTCGACTATTGATGATGAGGTGAGTCATACATTCCTTTTTTTTGTTGAATACTTTTTTTTAAAAAATATTTTCGTAATGTTTGATAGGAAATATGTCTGGGGTTTTTATTTAGGGGGATGGTTTTGTAAAAAAGAAAACACAGTTCAGCGAACCAGTCTTGATTTTTTGTATCCAGTTACATTATTCAAAAAAAAAAAAAACAATCCAATGTTGCCTTAGCCTGGGTTCGAACCTGCAAAAAACACAGATGTGTAGTCTCCAATTTTGTCTCGGACAACTTGCTCTGAACCAATTTCAAAATTTTCCTTATCGATCATTGTGTTCTGTATGTTTCGGTCAGCTTATCATCTCATTTCGTATTAATATTTTGCCGTTTATTTTATGAACTTTTATCTTTCTCCAAATGATGTATTCAATTATATGTAGTCGGAAAGTTCCTTTTTTTGACTCAAAAATATATTAATATCGAATTCCTTTTTTTCCCTTTTGTTCTTCCTTTTCTTTTTTAATCAAAAATAGACAAAAAAGAAAGATAACCCGGTAAAATGACTCAAATTTTGATGTTATTTTTCGCAACGAAAAAAAAACAACAAAAATTTCGATATTTATTTTTTTTGTGTACGATACGAGAATTCTCTTTTTCGTCTTCTAATCATTGATTAGACACAAAAAAAGAAAAAGAAGAAGAAGAAAAGGAGAAATTGGTGATGTTTAATTAATGGCACTGGTTTTTTTGGGGGTTGTTGATGGAATTTTGATTTAGAAACACACATATGATAAATATTTAGCAAGAGAAGATTTATTGGGGATTTTACAGGTGTGGACAGATATTCATGATCTCATAAAACGGGATACTTGTCATTCCTATGGATTCGAAACTGCGCGATCCTCTCGTCCAGCATTTTCACCATTAGTCACACCAAATCTCAATTCCGCTGGAACCACTAAATCTCGTTTTTCTAACGTGCCAATCGCCCATCGTGAGCCACCAACAATGCAACTCCCACCATCAGTTGGTCCACCATTTAATCCAACACCAGAATATCATCAATATCATGGATATAATCAACAAGATATTAATGCATATTATCATCATCAACAACATCATCATGAAGAACTAACATCTTATTATACTCCGAATGCATATCAAATGGAAATACCGAGCACATCTTATCATATTCCACCTCCACCACCAACACAATATTATGCTGCTACAAATGAGACAAATGAAGTGATTGTTAAACAAGAAGATACACCACCATCAAGTCCAGAAAGTCAACAAGAACTCGGTCCGATTGCAGCACAACTCAGTCAGATAAAAACCGAACACGCAAAAAGGTTAGTAGTTTTTTTTTTAAAAAATTATCAGAAAAAATATATTCGCATGCGACCTGAAAAGTTTAAGCCAATTCGAATCTAGACAATTTTCATTCGTATCATTAAAATGAGTATGATGTGCAGGTTATACTGTAGTTCATTGTAAGGTCTTGATGATAAAATGACCTCAAAATTAAAAACTACATAACCTGCATATCTAACTTTTGATCTACAATATCAAAATTAGTAAGATGTGCAGGTTGTGCAGCATACTGTAGCTGACTTTCTGGGACTGTAAGCTTATCGGTAACACGCGATAATTCTAGAACTCTTTTTTGATGTCCGAATCGGTTTTTCTCATACATTGGGGGCTGACTTTCTGGGACTGTAAGCTTATCGGTAACACGCGATAATTCTAGAACTCTTTTTTGATGTCCGAATCGGTTTTTCTCATCCCAGTTCCACTATTTTTTCTACTTTTTCTGTTTTTGTCCAATTCTAATTTTCCATTTTGTCAACCCGTTATCCTTGATTCAACAACCTGTCGTCTTTTGCCAATCTCGTACCAATTATTTTTTCCCATAAACTTTTGTCAATATGAAGAAAAGCCGCCATCTATCTATCTATCTAATTTCACCATAATTTAGCGCATTTCAAACTATGCAAATTGCTACATTTCTTTCATTTTTATAGCGCCGCTCACAGTTGGAAGTCTGCGTTTTTAGCGTTGGCGGCGGAAATGTTCTGAATAAAGTAAACAAACATTTTGGAAGACAAAAAAAAAGAAAGAAGAAAAGATCGGTCGCGCGGACAACATATCATATAATCAATCATCTGAACAGCCAAAAAAAACATAACAAAATATTTTATTTTGCGGCGTATTTTATTGGTCTCCGGTTTATTATGCATCTACACGTGTGTATGTATGTATGTATAAATAGGAATTCCACAACGATTTTTAAAAGTTGATAATTTTTTATCACAATGAATTAGAGAACAAAAAAAGGAATTCATTGATAATCATTGATCACTTATTTTTCTAGCTTGCATGATTCAACTGATTCGATCACAATAACACCAAGATCATCCCCAGCAACATCATCTGCTTCGTCTTTTGAAGATACTACTCCTGATCGTTCGCCACATTTGAAATTGAAAAACTCGCGTCAAAGACATGATAAGAAGTCATTAGTTCATGCATGTCCATATCCCGGATGTTTTAAAAGGTTAATACAAATTGATTTCTCTATTCTATCTTATGTTCATTGTTTCAGGTACTCCAAATCATCGCATTTAAAGGCACATGAAAGAACTCATAGTGGAGAGAAACCATTTGTCTGTAGATGGCCGAATTGTTGCTGGAAATTTGCGCGAAGTGATGAGCTCACTAGGTAACTATTTTGTTATACATGTTATGTCAAAACTCCTTTTTTTATTTTTTCAGACATATGCGCAAACACACTGGTGATAAGCCATTCCGATGCAGTTTATGTGATCGTACATTTGCTCGTTCTGATCATTTGAGTCTTCATATGAAAAGACATAGCAGTGTATAAATGGCATCATTTCTTTTCTGTGAAACTTTGCTTTAATAATCAATATATATATATATATTTTTTGGATTTTTCTCACTACCGGTTTTCATTTTTTTTTTGTATATATTGCAAGTGCGATCAAATAAATATTTTGTGGAAAGCTTCAATTTTTCAGATAAGTCATGTTTTGAATGTTGTTCAGATCACGAAAATTCATATAGTTTGATCAGGTTGGAGCATTATGGGACCTGAACTTCAAAAATCGAAAAATATTCACGGAGAACTCGTAACAAGATTTATCAAGCAAAACTTTTTAATTTTTGTTGGCAAAGAAGGTAGAGTGAATATGTTGATATCTAAAGAAAAAAAGAAGTTACGAAACATAAGTGTTTTGAAGCATAACCCCTTTTCAAAAAATGTTCGCTTCCATTTCAAACATTTTTTTTTTCGTGATCCATTTCGAATTTTCTGTAATATTCTTATCTTTTGCGTCAATCTAACGTGCTCCGTATATTTCAACAAACAAATGGCTCAATTGCTATTTCAATCCACGTCCAAATTGGTTGTGTTTCATTTGTATTTGGTTGGTTTTAGAAGCAGTAGCCGAGATCATATTATCATTTTTTCAAGTTAGAAATAATGGCGATCGAATTTGAACTGGTTCGTTGGATGATACACTTGTGTGTACTATTGCTTATCACAATTCAATGTGGTGGGAAGAAGAAAAAAGGAAATCTTGCGAATTCGGATGCAGACAACACGAATAGTAGTAGTAAAGATGATGGTGGAGCAGGTGCGGCAGCGGGAGGACCGAAAGCACCAGCGGATAAAAATGCACAAGCCGGAACATATGATCCAAATTACCAAACATTGGCTGGAGTCGACAACAATTGTTTTGGAAATAAGGGAGGAGCAGCACCAGCCGCGGGAGGAGCACCTGCAGCACCCGCAGCCGGAGGACCAAAACCACCAGCAGCTGGAGGAATGGCCGGTTAGATAACACTTTTTGATTCTCTTCTTAATTTTATATTATCAATTACAGCCACCCACGATCCAAATTATCAAACCTTGGCTGGAATTGGTAATGATTGTTTTGGAAACAAGGGAGGAGCTGCTCCAGCAGCAGGTGGAGCTGCGCCGAAACCCGCTGGTGGAAAACCTGCGATGGCAGCCACACATGACCCGAACTATCAAACATTGGCTGGTATCAACAATGATTGTTTCGCTAAAGGAGAAGGAGGTGGAGGTGGAGGAGGACCAGCCCCACCAAAAGCTGGAAAACCGGGAGTGGCAGCAACTCATGATCCGAATTATCAGACATTGGCTGGATTGGGAAATGATGTCTTTAAAAAGTAGTAAATAATTTTGATAATGAATATTTTTCATCTTGGTTTTTTTGGGTTGAAATTTCCGATGCGGAGGTTCTTTTTTTTTGAAAACAGAATGGGTGTTTTAATGTTTTGAATATTTTTTGTATTTCTCTCAATCGAAACTTACTGACAGTACTAACTGAGCTACAGAATTTGGCTAAAATAATCAACATTTTGAGGTGAGATTGGTCCCATTCAAAATAATTTCCTGAAAACAGTAAACTCTCATTGGATTCGATTTGAAATAATTAGTTTTTGAGAAAAAAATATCGAAAGGGACCAAAGAATTACATCAGGTACATTGTTTCACAAGCGATTCCTGTTCAATTTCCTGTTCAAAAAATATATACCTTCAAATATACTACTGAATATTTTTAAAAGAAACAACTTCTTCAATTGGAAATTCGATGACATTTGATTTTATGTGAGAGAAAACATAATGATTATCATTAAAGGAGTAGTGTTACGGACTGAATTTTGGCTTATAATTAATTTGAAAATGATTGATAATGATTTTCTTTGACCTAGTTAACTCATTTCAACTCTTGACCTCTCAAGTTTTGGATAATCATTATTTATAAATACCACGTGTTCTATATCCAATGCCCTTATATAAATACGTTGTTCGAATGTCAGACTGATATTTCAAGCCGATTCCAAATTGGTTGTGTTTCTTTTGTATTCGGTTAGTTTCAAACCACAATGTTCATACTGTACCATCATTTTCAGTTAGACTAAATGACGATCGAGTTTGATTTAGTACGATGGATAATACAGTTTGGCATACTGTTACTAGCCTCACTAACAGCAATTCAATGTGGAAAAAAGAAGCGAAAGGTGAACCTGAGTGAATCGGAAAATGAAAACGATAGTAGCAAACAAGAAGGAGGTGCCGGAGGTGGAGGAGGAGCCGGTGGAGCAGCTGCTGGAGGACCGAAAGCACCAGCGGATAAGAATGCACAGGCTGGAACACATGATCCAAATTATCAAACATTGGCTGGAGTCGACAACAATTGTTTTGGAAATAAGGGAGGAGCAGCACCAGCCGCGGGAGGAGCACCTGCAGCACCCGCAGCCGGAGGACCAAAACCACCAGCAGCTGGAGGAATGGCCGGTTAGATATATTGCACACTCTTGACTTGTTTTTTTATACTATTAATTACAGCCACCCACGATCCAAACTATCAAACATTGGCTGGACTCGGAAATGATGTTTTCGCTAATAAGGGAGGAGCTGCTCCAGCAGCCGGTGGTGGAGGAGCAGCCGCCGCCGCCGCAAAACCTGGTGTAAAACCTGGAATGGCAGCCACTCACGACCCGAACTATCAAACATTGGCAGGACTTGGAAATGATGTTTTCGCTAAAGGAGGCGCAGCTGGAGGAGGTGGAGGTGGTGGAGGACCAGCTCCACCAAAAGCTGGAAAACCGGGAGTGGCGGCAACTCATGATCCGAATTATCAGACATTGGCTGGATTGGGAAATGATGTATTCAAAAAGTAATCGATATTCTTTAAACTACACGATGATAATAAATGATTTTTCTATATCTTAAGTAAACACTAGGGAAAAGAAAAGCTGGTTTTTTAAATCACGGAATTCAATAGAAGCAGCTTTTTTTGAAAATTTTTTTTTATTTTATTCAATATTATGGGTGTGGAAAAAAATTAAAAAATGTGCTGTTTCAAGTTCTGTATATTTGTTTATTACTTTGAATAAAAAAATATTTGTTTGCTGTTAATAGACTGAAAGTAATTCACTGGAAATCGAAACATCAAGAAGAATTTTGGCTAATACACGGAGAAATCAATGCGCTCTACTAATAATCAGTTTTGGATTTTCAGATGAAGTTTTATATCAAAACTGGCTATGATCGTGGTCAAGTTTTAATCGAACCTTGAGTAACCGGACGATAAAAACAGTGCTCCTGTAATGCGATTTTCAAAAATATCAAGGATTTATTACAAAAGTTTCACTAGACAACACTCAATTTTTCATATGAATAATTTTTATTCACAAAAAACACGCATGACATGATATGAAAAAAGGAAAACATTCGATTTTCTACTTTTTAAAGACATCATTTCCAAGACCAGCCAATGTTTGATAGTTCGGATCATGAGTTGCAGCCATTCCTGGTTTGCCGGCTGCCGGTGCAGCTGGAGCTGCTGCACCGCCACCTGCTGCTGGAGCAGCACCTCCTTTATTTGCAAAACAATCATTACCAATTCCAGCTAGGGTTTGATAGTTTGGATCATGGGTGGCTGTAATTAATAATCTGAAATTAAGAAGAGAATCAAAAAGTGTTATCTAACCGGCCATTCCTCCAGCTGCTGGTGGTTTTGGTCCTCCGGCTGCGGGTGCTGCAGGTGCTCCTCCCGCGGCAGGTGCTGCTCCTCCCTTATTTCCAAAACAATTGTTGTCGACTCCAGCCAATGTTTGATAATTTGGATCATATGTTCCGGCTTGTGCATTCTTATCCGCTGGTGCTTTCGGTGCTCCTGGTGGTGGTGGCCCTCCTCCGGCAGCTGGAGCTGGAGCACTCTTCGCTGGTCCTCCTTCACTATTTTCCATCGACGATGATTTTTCATTTTTCTTTTTTCCTCCACATAATGTGGCCAATGACATTGGTAAAGCAACAAATGCGCCCCATTGTAATGCCCACAGCACTAATTCACTTTCTGTCGCCATTGAATCTTTCTAGAATTACTGTAATTATAGGGAATTAGGGTGGATTTAGATAACTCACTGAATACAGAGGTACAATAGAAAATGTTTGCCAAAATTGAAAAATTAGAATTGAAGTGTCGATTTATTTTAGGTAGGTTTTTATGAAAAATAACTAGAACACGTTAAAATATGAATACCATGTATACATTTTGAAAATTAAGTAAGGTCAAGACAAGAATTTAGAACTGTGGGAATGGGAGCTAATGAGAGCCTGACATGACAGGTGCATAGTACTGAGAACGAGGAAACTCTTATCGAGAAAATAGTTAATCAACTCCAGCCAGTCAATTTTTAATAGGGTTTCGTTGTATTCACAGTGTAAGCTTAAATTAGTGCACCAGAAATCGCGTTTTTCAAAAATGAACAACGTGATTTTCAGCGTTTGAAAATCTATCAAATGACAAAGACGAACTTCAGCATTTTTTCATATTATTCCCTCGCTAGCCATTTCTTACGATAAAACATTGACGGGTTATAAAACGGGGTCTGCTTGTAAACGAGCAGGCAAGCAGATCATGTCCGAGTGTACATAGTCTGTTGTTTGCCAGACAGTCGGACGGCTTTGATTTCTCAGCATGGAGTGGGCCAGAACAATCCTTTCCTGGTCTGATTTGGTTACTTATTTTCTAAGTTCTCAAGTTCAAAAGTACAACATTGGTTTTTGGGTTTACCCATCCAAAACCAAGGATCATATGAGAAAGTGGTTCCACTGTTAACCTGGTTATCATATATTTTTACCACACTAATTGGATGACATGATTAATATTAACGACCGTTTAAACTAATGACCGCCGTTTTCAACCTTATCTCATCTTTTCCTTTTTTAAAGTGTGTCCACTCTATCATTTCTCTCCGTCTCTTCTATACCTAGCTAACTTTTCATTCTTTTCTTTCTGCGTCTAATTATTTTTTTATAGCAATGGCCCACTATAAAAAACCACTACATGTGTACTTCTGCCAGTTGTATCTGGTATCTACTAGAATTTCATATGGTTATGCATTCTTCATAATGGAGCACTGTCTTTCTTTCCTCATTCTTATGATGATTCATTATTTTTTGAGGAAGCTCTGATTTTCATGGAGGTATCGATCACATATGTTTTAGATAGAAAATCACCAAAAACGTTTTTGAAGATCAAGTTTATGAGTTGGAATTGAATTTCACATCCAGGGTGTGTTTTCACGAGTAGTTATACCTCTTCAATGTTATTCAGTTATGAATCACTGCCACCAGGTTACAGTAGTTTGAGTTTTCTGTTGTTTTTTTTTTGGAAGGAGCGTTTTAATTTTGTGAATGTAGGGAAAAGATAATTGAAAACCCAGATAGTAGAGTTGGGTTTAAAAATCCTAATGAGTTATCGTTCCTCCCCTTTTTTATGACTAAAAATTCATTTTTTCGTAGTGCAGCGTTCATAAACTATTTCGTTCTCCTTTTGAATAAAGGACACATGTTTTGTGGTGTTGAACAGCGGTAACACAATTTCTATTGATAATCTATGAGTTTTCGCTCTGAAAGTGGAATTTAAGTCTACTGTTCAATGTGAAATTCGAATTCTACAAGTGAAACTACCCCATCGAACTATTTATTTCATGATTTCATCATTCCGGAGAGCTGATGTTCAAATGAAAAACTGGAACTACAGTAGTCTTATATCATCGATTTGTTAACGACTAATGTTATTATTATACTTTTTTTGTTTCCTCATTTTTAAGACTTTTTTTCCACCATTTCAAAATCTTTCTATTTATTTTTCAGGAATTATGACAGGTAAAACCATCAACCGTATGGAAAATTTGCCACCTGAAATGAGAAAATTAATTAGGACATTTTTGACCACTCGAACTGACAGGTATGATCCCATATTTAAAAAAAAATTCAAAATATATTTATTTTCAGACAAAGTTATGCTGCTTGTTCCGATCTCATCGCTTCTGAAATGTTCAATTCGAGCACTTGCAACTTGTTGAGAATTGAAAAGACAAACAAAAGATATGCTTATAAAATTCGAATTGGTATGGAAGGCTGTTTTGATACTATTGTTACATTCAAAAATGTCGAGAATAATTGTGAAATTAAATGGTGAGTTGGGATAATATGCATTTGAAATTGAGATATGTGTTTCAGGAGATATTTCTCACTATTAATTGATAATAAATTTTTGATAATTGAGAACTCAAACAGCGAAAAAGAAGTTGTTAGATTGTTCGAAGAATGTTTGAAGAAATATGGACAAACTATTGAAACATTGGTGTTGAAAAAGGTAAATCAGCACGGTTACATTTCACATTGGTTCACATTGAAAGGTCTTTTTTTTCATAGATCGATTTCAACTTTAAATATGATCCTCTTCTTCGATTCAAGAAATTGAGACAATTGAAGATTGAAACATCAAATGATAAAATGGCCAAATATTTTATTGAAAAAATACAAACAAGAGTGATATTAGAAGTACGACCAATTGGTAACAATTTTTCAAATGAGATTGTCTCGAAATCGACAAAACTTGAGAGAATAAACTTGCTGAAATTCTTCTCAAAAACTATAACCGATGAACAATTTAGAAGAATATTTTCATACGTTCAAGACATCGAAATATCAATGGGAAATATTACAATTGACCTCATTAGACGAATTATCATCACAAATTTGGAAAGATTTCGTCCGGTTGAATGGCAGCTTTCAATCATTGCAACTTCTCCTTTCAAATTATCAGATTTTAAAGAAATGCCAGAAAGTGTCTACCATATTGACTATGTTCCTGATACATTGTAAGTTTCTAAATATACTTCTAATTAAAAAAAAGTTGAACTTACAGTGGAAATGAGACAATGGTTTTGTATGGAAGTAATTTCGTTGTGATTAGGAATTATCGACACCAAAATCGACTGAGAATTGCTGTTTTCACTACAATACAGCATAATATTCAGTATTTTCCATTTGATGAAGAACAACAAGAACAACAAGACAATGAATAGAATCTTGGAAGGGAAGCAATTTGGCCAGGGAAATCATTTATCTACAGTATACTTCAGTGACAATACGAAAAAGATAAAAACTTGGGAGTCTACAATGAAAAATATTGTATACCTCGCCTTTAGGAAAAACATTTTGATTAGACTAACAAATTTTTTATCTATTGTTTACTCATCGAAATATACTTGATTATTCATAACAATAGTGACACAAATGGGAAATATTAGGGGCGTGGTTAAGATAAGGGTCCAGTGAGGAAAAAGGATATTCTCGGCCATATTGAATCACTTATAAGGTTTTTTGTACATATTTAACATACTTTCTACATTTCTTCTATGTATATTTCCGTTCTCCTCTTGTTTTATATATTTTATATTGCTCCGATTTGATCTACCGCGCTCTTGCAGGCGCAATTGATCATCTTATTTTTTTTCATTACTATTATACTACCTTGATCTCCCATTTTTTACATGTGATGTTTTTTCTTCCATTTTTGTGTAGTGTAGTTTGTAAATATGAATGAATAAAATAAAAAATAAATAAATATAGATTTTTTGCAAAACTATATTTTATAACTATATTTTTCCCGCCAAATATTTTGTAACATGTGCTCATAAAGTTTTTTTTTTTCGTGTGTGTTGATGAATTCTAACATTGTTTGCAGTGTTGACCACTTGGCCTATCACTATTCGTATACTTTTCTTTTTGTTTCTTCACTTTCTTCCACTTTTCTGCATGAAACCCTTTATTGTAAACTCATTTTACAGTATACAACTTCTCCCACTTTACACTTTTGTTGGACTTTACACTTTTGTTGGTATTGGCCTTTCAGCCATTCTTCCCACATTACTCTCTCGCGCCTCGCGTTCTCTCTTTCATTTATTTATTTATTCACCATTCGCCCTACGACGCTCACCCTTTTTTATTTTTAAACTTTTTTGTTATTTTTTTGTCGATTGAGCTATCTCAATTGGCGAGCAGAAAGAATCACCGAAATCCATTTTCATTTTATTTTTTCAGGAATTATGACTGGTCAAACTATCAACCGTATGGAGAATTTACCATCTGAAATGAGAAAAATAATCAGGGAATTGATGAATACTAGAACTGACAGGTAAGATATTGCTATTTTTCTTAAAGAAATTCAAACCTATTTATTTTCAGACAAAGTTATGCTGCTTGTTCCGATCTCATCGCTTCTGAAATGTTCAATTCGAGCACTTGCAACTCGTTGAGCATTGAAAAGACAAACAAAGAAAATGTTTATAAAATTCGGATCGGCATGCAAAACTCGTTTGATACTATTGTCACTTTCAAAAATGTTGAGAATAATTGTGAAATCCAATGGTGAGTTGGGATAACATGAAAATATATTGGAAAATTAGATATATTTCAGGAATTACTTTTCCGTTTCGCTTGATGATGCACCTTTGATCATTGAGAACTCAAACAGCGAAAAAGAAGTTGTTAGAATGTTCGAAGAATGTTTGAAGAGAGATGGACAAATTATTGAAACATTGGAGTTGAAAAAGGTTAATAGTATTTCATCACTTTTGGCACATTTATTGATACAAAAGTCTGGATGGATGTTGTCGTGGCATCGGTGAGGTCACGAACAAACAAGATCTTATGGGTTTATGGTTCAGTGGTATATTTATATTCGAGTGTTTTATTCTTGAGCTAACCGCTCAACGCACCGGAGAAAACCAGAAGGAAAATAACGCAACACAGATATATCAACAATCGTTTATGAAATTAAGTTAATGACATCAAGCAGAACTTGTCACGGTCTTTTAGGCATGACCGGGTTAAACAAGGTGGTTGATGGCAGAACGGGGTGATTGTTGACAAAAATAGGAGAAGGCGTAGTTTCGAAGTGGACGAAACAAGCCAACTGTCCTCTGAGACGATAGCATTGAAAAAGGTGAACAAATATCTGAAAAGGGTTGACCAAAGCGGTCGAAACCCTTCCAAAATGCCAAGAAAGTATCTGATACTAAGTGAAAAGAGGTTTAATTAGGAATAGGTTAACTAGGAGAGAGAAGACGCTGGCTCAGGGAGCAGTGGCTAATTCTAGGTAACCAAAAGCACTAAATAATCGATAAAACGTAAACAAACAGAATTAACGAAGACACGTCACACACAACTTGGTGGGACGTGGAAGAGTGCGAAAAAAGAAAAGTAAAAAGTAAGTGTGCATGAATGTGTGCGTATCGCGAGAGATAGGAAGAGGCATATTGGCTGAGTATCGACCGCCGTAATTGGCGTAGTGTTGTTTGATTAAAAGGAGGGAATTTGAAATAGTAGTTTATATATTTATTTATCTTATTTCGATCCTTTTCACCATGAGGAACGGAGGTTCCGCGACAGATGTAACGTTCAAAAATAGATTCACAATTTTTTTGAAACAGTCATACAACTATGTTGTTTTTTAAATTATGAAAAAAATACAATTTTGTTCAGATTGACATCAACTTCGAATTCGATTCGCTTCCTGAATTCAAGAATTTGAAACAAATGAAAATTGAAGGATCGAACGAGAACGTGGCCAAATATTTTATTGACAAAATAACGACAGATATCAAACTAGAAATTATTCCAATTGGCGTTAACTTCTCGAATGAAATCATCTCGGATTTGCCACAACTTGAGAAAATAAAATCGTTGAAACTCCTCTCAAACAGTATAACTGGTGAACAATTGCTGAAATTGGCGACCAAAGTGAATAAAATCGAAATTCAGTTGGGGAATATGACTATCGACTGCATCAAACAGTTTGTCACCTTATGTATGGATGGAAGTCATCGAATTAATTCGAAGATTTGGATTGTCGCATCTTCTCCTTTCAAAATGTCCGATTTTCGAAATATTCAAGGGGACTTCCGCAGTTCTGCCATAGTTCATAGTTCATTGTAAGTTCAAAATATAGTCAATATATAATTTTGATGTTTTTTTCAGTGAAAACGAGGAACATTCTTTCTCCCATAACCTGAAATTTGTCTATTTGAAGTCTTTCCGATATCAAAATCGATTGAGAATCCGTGTCGAAAACTTCTTTTTTGGCGATCAAGAAGAATGAAACATATTGGCATATTCTCTTCTTTTTTGTTTTTATTTATTTATTTATAATATAATTAGTATTCAATTTTTCATCCAATTATCAGTTGTTTTTTGATCACTTATTTTTTCGCGCAACACCAGAACCTTCAAAAATGTGAATAAATAATGATTATTGTTATTATAAATAGTGATTAGAAGAACATGTTCGATAATAAAATCATGTTTGGCAACAAGAAAAAACCGATAGAAAAAGAGAAAAAGTATGAGATAAACGTTTTTGTCTCTTTTTTTTGGGTGATATGTATCATTTATACACTTGTCGCGATAAGCCTAACTTATATCATCTCATTTATTATTTGATTGTTTCATTGTTTACATTTTGGGTTTGTTATTCTCCTAATCTTGTTGGTTACTGTAGTTTTGATAGTTATGGAAATGATAGTTTATGTATAATTTTATTTTTTTCACGTGAACTTTTCTTTCGGATTACCATGAATTGGACTCAATCAAATCGATTTCAAAAGTCTGTACGTCAAAAAATCCCGAATCGGTAGGGTTCACGTCGTTTTTTATTTCGCTAATTTTTGGTTTTTTCTGTGAAAAATTTTGAAATGTAAAATTTGAAGAAGTATGTTTTTGGAACCAGATTAGGAGGATTTTCAAAAAATGGACTAGATTTGATTTTTGAATATGGTCTGGTGAAGAAGATCAAAACATTTCACTGTTTCAGAATTTAGTCTTGGTCCGGTTCGAGGAAGGCTCGTGAATTTGGCGTGAACTTGGCGTGAAAAAAAATGAAAAAAATACAAAAAAAATTTATTAGATTAGAAAAGTATCAACATGGCCGAGAAAACCGTACACTTCAATGATTCTTCAAGTGACTTCTCAATAGACCAGAAAAAATGGAATTCTGATGAAAATTATGAATCAATATATGTTCACTTTTTGTCAAATTTACCCAACAATTTGTGGAAACTTATCAAAGATTATCCAATTTTATTCCAATTTCAAGAAAATTTGTGAAATGTTTTTGTAGATTTCCGGATTGTTTGTATCTCCTTTGTGACATCACTGAAGTATACTGTATGAATTTGGTTTTCTCGCCCAGAAAAGTTCGCTTCCAAGGTTTTATTTTTTCGTCCTTATAAAAGTGTGAAACTAGATTCTCTAAAACGGACTCAGATATCTTAAAATTTCCAAAATCATGGAGTAGTACTTGGCAAAAGTTGCACATAATTAGGACATCTGACCCAGCCCAGTCGACTATGACTTCAGCCTTTTTGAAAAATATCAATCTCCTATCCATTGCGATTATAACGTTCTGAAATTCACATTCAAAGTTAAAAATCTATGCATTTCTTAATAATCTTCCGAATACAATCTCACTGATCTACAGTTACCCTTTTCTGATTTTTGCATCTAAACAAGTATTCAAGATATATGTAATAAAATGTTTGGATTACACTAAAACTGTGAATCATGATCCCTTGTCTATCAGCAGATAATATCATTCATTCATATATCCCATACAAACATTTTTTTGTTTCGATTTTTTGATCTAATTTGTCTAAAGGTAAAATCGAAATGTTGTTTTGTTTATGGAATGCAAATGCATATTCTCATCATCCCAAATAAGCCAGTTCTTCCTCGTTTTCTCGAATAAATCTCGTTTTTTTATTCGTCCCTTACTATATTCCTAAATCATATTGGTTGTTATCTGATTCATTTTTATACTTGCGCATTATACTTTTATCGATTATATGTACTCATTTGATCACTTTATTATACTTTAACTTATTCACATTTGAAAAGTAACAAAAATAACATAAAATTAACATAGAAAAAACTTGTTCCAGCAGTCACTATATAAATTGTTGCAAATTGTCTTGTTTTTCTTATTTTCAGTCTTATTTTCAGATTTTTTAGCCATGATATGAGAGTTTTCTCAATATTCCAACTGTTCTTTTTAATATTAGCAGTTGGCTCAATCCCAAGGTTCGTTTCGGTTATGTATAAACAATATCTTTGATGTGGGTGATTTTTGTAGACGAGGAAACGAACCGTGGTCTGTTGTTCTGTGCAAATTTCGAGGAAATCCATTTGAACCAAGAACTGTGAGATGGTTCGAAGAATGGATAACTGGTGGCAATAATCCAGGTAGGATAATTGAAGAGGAGTTCAACCACTAAAAAGAACATGCAACATTCTGAATTTTTGAGGTTGTATATACTTTGTTGAGTGTTCCTGGTAGTTGTGAGCCTGTGCTCTTCGAACTCGGTCTGTTTCATCGCTCAATCCAGAAAAAATCATAATCAGTTCCAAGAAAGTTAGAGATTTGAACTCTTTAAGTCGATAAATTTCGAGCATCAACTATATTAACCCGATACAGGTTATTGATTCAAGAAAATCAACAGTTCGTAGCAAATTGGCACCTATTATAGTTTCGATTTTCAGGCTAATCGTTTCGTTTTCTAAGATCGGATTTGACTGGAATTGTATTATGGTATTTTTACCCTATTTGACATTTGTAACCTGGTGAAATTAAATTTTTAACTGTGGTATTCGGAAATCATATTTCTCAGTAGGGCGCATATGAGCGATTGCATACATGCTGTTGTTCTTTTGTACTCTAAAAAACTTTCTAAGAACATATCATTGTGAAAAAAAACGAAAGATAAGGAAAAAATCGAAAGCTATGATTCTCAAAGTTAATTTTCCAGATACATTGGAAAGTTATTTTTCATCAGTCTCGAATGGAATTTACACAGTTCGCGGTTCAAATGTCACTGATTGGTTACAACTTCCTTGGACACGCGGAGAAGTTCTTCGAATGGCTCTCAGAGATCCAAGACTTCAATCAGAAAAAGACAAACCATTTGCGGTAAGGAACCTCTTTTTTCAAATTCAAGTCAAAGTTTTTTTTTCAGCTTTTTGATAAAGCCAAGCAGTTATGTATATCATATGCTGAACAACAGGGATATATTCTACATCGACAAAAGATAACTGTGATAAATGCAGAACAAACAGCGGTTTATGGCAAAGATACTGGGGTATTATTGACTCCGAAATTGATATTCACTTCTGTTTTGGCGCATGAAATGATTCATAGTATGAATATTGGACATTCATATAGTGATCGCAACAAAAGGGTAACTTTTTCACAATATCTAGTCTTGAATGTTAACAAATGATACATGATTCAACCTGTATATTCCGTAGATTCTGCACTCAGAAGAAGTCATCAATTTGTTGTCCAAACACAACAAATATAGTCCTCAATAAATGCAAACAAATATTTTTAAGTTTTTGAAAAATATTCACTGACAATCAGTAGACTTATCACACGTTTAAAAAATATGAACATTTTCATTTTTTACTTTAACTTTAACTTTTTTATCTCTCAGTCTCTATACAAACTTTAATTTTCTAATTCAAAAAACTCACGTAAAAAATAGAATAATTCATATTTTTGAACGTGTGCTGGGTAGGTATTTCAAAATTGCTTTCACATGTAAAATTCAAATGTCTGAAACTCTCTTCGCTGAAAATATTGTGATTTCACATTTTGTAAATCAATTTCCAATAAATTTTGACAGCTTTCATTGGTATCTCAGAGTGTTTCTTTAAAATCGTTCTCCTATTTAATATTTCTTCAGATATTTTCCTATTCGGCAGTTGGTGAATACGACGATAAATATGATTTGATGTCAACCGCCAATGCTCATATGCGTCCTTCTACATACGGTTTATCAGGCCCCGGTCTAAATGGACCACATCTCGATTATCTTGGTTGGCTTCCAAGTAATCGTGTTCTCTATTTTGGAAGAGATGATCGACAAGGTTATACTCTGCGTCTCTCATCTCTCTCAGTCCCTCATCGTTTGACAACTGGCTGGTTACTTGTTATGATTCCATATGATAGAGATGAACCAGCAAATGTGTATACTGTAGAATACCGTACTCCAATTGGAAATGATGCGGCGATTAGACAAGGAGCAGTTGTGATACATCAAATAAAGAAAGATGGAACATCGTTTTATTCGAAGTTGATAACTCATGTTCATAGTGAATATGATGAACTAACAGTTGGAACGGAATGGGTCAAATTCTTGCAATTGGATGAAAATGGGGATTTTCAATATATTCGGGTCAAGGTAGGTTCACTTTTTCCAAGGAAAAAACAATGAGAAATTGAATAATTTCAGGTTGAAAGAACACATACTAAATCGAACAGTGCTGATGTCAAAATTGTTACCAATTTCCGGCCGGTTAGTAATAACAATAATTTTACAACAAAAAAAAATTATCTAACTTCAGGAAAGATGTCAGGGTAATGAGATAGTTGTAGATGTAAATGAGAGGTATGATCTCGAACTTCGAGGAGTACAGAAAGTATGTATGCCGGAAGATTATGAAGAAGTTACTCAATTAGATTTGGATATTCAATATAAACGAGACGCTTTTTTCAGTCTTAGGTAGAAAATTCAAAAATTAAATTGATTTTTTCTTCTTTTTAGGAAGTCTTATGGTCAAAATGAATGTAAAAATGGTAAAGAATGGAGGAAGTTAGATGCCTATGATTATGTTTGTGTTCCTACTTTGAGAAGAAATGAGCTTCAAGACGCTGAGAAACCAGAGAAACTTGATAAGTCGACCCAAAAATGTCCAGAAGATCTAGTCGCGAGGATTGCGTTTCAGGTAAATTTTAACAAAAAATGTTTTTATTATTTTTTGAAAAAATAATGAAAAAGTTTCTCCCCGGCCGGGAATTGAACCCGGGTCTCGCATGTGACAGACGCGGATACTCACCACTATACTACCGAGGACACATTTCTTTTCTTCTTTTTTTCCAATATAAACATTGTGTGTTATAGGGCGACGAGGCATGTGTAACACAAGAGGAGTTGGAGAAGATAGAGACGGAGAATGTTCAGTCGCATTTGAATTTGAAGTATTTTTCGTTTTTCAATGGAGATGATACTGTTAATATTTAATTTGCTTTTCGGGTATCCTGTTTTTTTTTAACTGTCAATGAGGGTTTTTTGATAAAAATGTCGCGAATTCTCAGTTTTATGGCTGAACTGATAAAAAACTAATTACGTATTTCTGAACCTCATTCGATAACTGACAATGAATTGAATCGAGCAAAAAACACTAGAAATTTGTATTTTGTAGACATTGGAAGAGATGTTTAGGCAATTCTATGGTACTTCTTTGGATGCAACTGAAAAGATCAAATCATCACATTGGAAAATATTGCATTCAGTCAACAAGGAAACGCTTTCTAATGCTCTACAGTACTTTCATATTTTTTGTTGAAATGTTTTAATATTTTCCTTTAAAAAGAAAAGTGTCACGTCACGATATTATTAATTTCGTGAGTTCAACTTCAGTAGAAAGAAGTCCGAAAAAAGAGAAGCTGAAAATACGATTACGAATAGAACGAGTTTGACCGACTGGATAGAGAATAACCGACAAGTTTTTTGCTTCGTGATATGTTTTGTGTGTACTTGAATGCCTGTTTTCTCAATGTATTTTTCACGAATGCATAAATAAACCTTTTACCGGAGTTGATTCACAAACGTTCATATAATGTCATATACATAAATGGTTTTCATTCTGTACAGTGAAGTCGCCTTTTTCACCATTTTCATATGGAATTGTATCTCAAGAAGGTCCCATTTTTTCCCACAATTTCAAACTGTACCTCAAAAACTACAGTAGGCTTTCAAAAATTATTTCTGCTAACAAAGAATGGTATGAGTGGCATCGATTCACCCAAAATTAAGGTCAAACAATTTCCCAGATAGTTTCAACCTAACATCATTTTCACACCTCTTTTTCAACTACAATAGTAATGAATTTTGCTCCCAATAATTTTGATATGATAACTCCCGATAAAACCCTATCTCAAATAAGAAATATTATATGAGCCTGATGAGACGCAGACAATTTCAAATAAAAAAACGGGCCTATTTTGATAAGAGACCATACCTAATTTTTTTTCCTTTTTTGACCTTGATTTTCTTTTTTTTTGAATTGGGTGTTAATTCATCCATAATCGGTTTATAATTCAATGCAAGAATTGCTTTCAGGAGAATATTCATACTAAAAAGGAAGTTCGAAGATGTCGATCTTGTTGATCAAATCACTTCTACTCGCTGTTATGACAATTGTTTGTATTGTTTTTGGATTATTGCCAATAAAAGTGAGTCACTTGTTGTTATATCAAACTATATATTGTGTTTAAGATGATGAAAGTGATAACAGATCCAAGTATTTCCATATTCCATGGCAAATCCTCCTTGATAATATCACTTCTTTCTTGTTTTGCTGGAGGTGTCTTTTTGTCAGTTTGTTTTCTTGATATGTTACCGGATGCTTTGTCATCTTGGCAATCAGTTCAACAACAATGGAATGTATACTATGATTATCCATTTGTCACTCTAATCACTCTTATTTCATTTTTTCTAGTTTATATTTTTGAAGAAGCTTCGGCTCTTTGTTGTCAGATTGAGCATAATCATGACAGGTTTGTTTTTGTCTTCTAGAACAGAATAGACATCCATAGTATGTTCCTTTAGTGATGCCTTTGCTTCAAAATCTCGTGCTCGTTTTGCTACTGTTGGGTCGCTTTTTCATGCTGATGGTACTATTGTTATTCCTAGATCAGATTCAATTGTTAGTGAACAAGATGCTCCGATTGGAAAGTCTCTTGTATTCATTGCTGCATTTCTACTTCATGTATTTCTCGAATCTTTTGCATTTGGAGTTCAAGAGAATCTTCGATCAACAACTTCGCTTTTTATTGGGATTATTGTGCATAAAGCGATTGTGATGTTCAGTATTGGGATGAAGCTTACGAGGTGTGTTTTATCATTTTACATCTTGAATCTTATTTATCTAAATGTCAAAATACCTATTCATAGCAACAATATCCACCCTCCAAAAATAAATATAATTGTTTGAGTTTTTATCTCTCGGCCATTTTTCTAGTTCAAAAAAAATTCATATGAAAAATGTTGTTTATTTTTTGAACGTTCGCATAACATGTCCGAATCCAGATAGAAGTACATTAAGATCAAGTTTTTTTTGGATTGTTCCTAGAATAATTCGAAACTTTTAAAAATCGAACAAAACGTATCTTTTTTCAAGGTAGCCCACATTCACTTTACGAGTTCCGATTATCAAGTAATTTCATTTCATCAGTTGTTTTCTTTCCAGAAACCATCCTCGTCGAAAATGGATAGTTGTCATGTTAATATCATCAATTGCCTTATGTAATTCAGTCGGAGGAATTATTGGAATTGTGATCGAGAGTTCGAATTTGAATCTAATAGCTAAAGATCTATGCACATCTATCTTGATGAGTATCTCCCTTGGAACATTCTTATTCATTTCATTTTTTGAAATGCTCGGACCAGAACGGAATAATCAACATTCGAATGTTCTCCAATGGTTGTCCGCTGTTCTTGGTTTTGCACTTATTGCTGGTATTATGGCTATCTAAAAAGAAGAACAGTTTCACTTTAATGCATCGGATATCTCTAGAAATGCTTAATATTTTTAAATTAAAAGATCTCGAAAAGTTAATTGTACTTGTTATGAATAAAAATGTTAAAACTTCATCCCAAATTATTCACTAATAGTTTAATTTTAGAGCTTCAGATTTTCAGACAAAATTATTGTCATCGCCACTGGGCCATTCTGCACGTCGGAAACAACAAGATTTTCTTCTTGTCAATTTCTTTTCAGCTTCAACAAATCCGTAACTTCTTGATTTTCCACGTAGCCTCTCTTCGATCCTACCTCAACTCTTGAAAGTCTTTTTTCAACTCATAATTCATGAGAATACATTTTTAATGATTTGAAAAACCAAATATATTATGTATTCCAAATAAATAGAAGATTAACAATCAACTGATCTAAAATAGATCATACAAAATTTGAAGAAAATATCAGAAAAAAAACGAATCTTCAGGTTGGACTTGGTTGGAAATTATAGGGCTACATAGATTCAGAAACTATAATTAGAGCATCAGATACGATTCTAAAAAATAAAAAATAAATGACAAAGCAGAAAACTTCTGAGAAGGTTAATAAGTTGAAAATAAGATTTGCTTGAAAATATGAGTTCCATGATGAATATGTTGAACAATTCCATCTAGTTTTGAATTGAACTTATTGTCGACTTGTCCGAGACCAGCTATCATTCTCTTGCATATCTCAAATGTTTCTGGATTTCGATTTGCTGGTGGTACTGAAAAATATACCTAACAAGGGAACCTTCACATTTGGAAGTGGGACTTTCAAATGAAACATATATAGTCTGGTAGTTTTCGATACGCTAGAAACGATCCTGTAAAAATTAGCTGCGTTTCGGTCAGCTGA
>LR548949.1:287738-309937 GCA_900536415.3 Caenorhabditis sp. 38 MB-2015 | reverse complement strand
TCCCATAATTTTTTTCTGAGGTACCAGTAGTGCCCTGAACCCATTTGCCAAGTTTGGTTAGCTTAAATTTTTTGGTTCCCGAGATATGCGTCTGGGGTAGGTTTATTAGTAGCGTCCCTCTTTAATTTACAAATTAAATGCATAAAAACTAATTTAATTTCGGTTTTTTATTGAGATTTCATGAAGTTTGAAAAAAATAACTCACACTACTCGAATAACCATCTACATTTATTTTGCAATTTCTTCGAGATCCTTTTCGATATCTGCTCTTGGAATTTATGATTATCTTCGTAGTTGAACAGGAATATAGCTGTTATGAAAGCCAATTCTCGCAGTTCAGCTTTTCAAATTTCAGCCGAGAAGACGATGAAGCTCTGAAAAATTGAAGATTGATTGTGAAAAAAATAGAAATTAACGTTACCTCAAACTGGTAGATTAGTGAAATTTTTTCGAATCATCCATATAAAATGAAGATTTTCACAAATTTCAGTGCTTCCAAGAAGATATTCGCTTATCGAAAATGCGTGAGGGCGATTGGTACATCAATAAATCCATTGATCCTTCCAACGTATTGAGATTTTGAAGAGTTCCTTTGTTTTGCAGTCTTTTGTTGTCGCGAAGTTTTGTTGAACAAAATAACACAGGAAAAAAATCAGGGTTTTTTGAAACGAAACATGTGAAATTCGAAATGGCTTTAAAAAATACCAAATTCTTAGCTTAAGCTAAAGACACATTGAGAGCAAAATGATGAAAATTTAGAGAACCAAGAGAGATCTTTTATTTTCAAATAATTATCGATTTTTATTGAAATTCAGAAATACTACATGAATATAAGTAGGTCATCGGAAAACGAAAAATAAACTATGCTTGAAGTAATAAATTCTAGAATGATAGTAAGGATTTTTCCATTGAAACTTGGTAACTGAAAACATTTTGATAAGTTTGAGTAGAAATGTGGTTTCGAAATTGAGAAAACTAGCTTTATAAAATTCTTAAAACCTAGAAGGCTTTTAAATTCAAATTTAATACAATAAAAATACACTCTCTTGTTATTAATATTTTCATGAATTTTTATTGAGAATGATATCTTTTTGTTTTACTTTTTTATTTCTAAATTTTATCAAATCTACCAGAAATATCCCATATTATGATTGAAAATACGAACTTTGAAAAACATGCGAGAAGCTTGGTTTTTCCTATTGTTTCGGGCTAACGTTATTGTTTTTAATAACAACACAAAAATAGACAAGTGGAAGGACATCTGATAATTTTTGGACGCTGGTTCAAAATCACAAACACAAAGATAAATATTGCAGCCGACGTTGAAAATTGTGCAGATCGGGCTAGACAATTGTGACGAAAAAAATATCGCAACATCAACAAGTTTGCTTCACGACGATGGTTGCCATTCTATCCAGCTTGATCTCGATGAACAAATCCTTGGCTATATCTGCTTTACAGATATGTTTTGACACTAAAACACATCAACCAGAAAATGTGGACTAAATACAAAAATGAAGCTCGAATCAGCAAACACGTGATGTCTACAAAGTAGGACAACATTCGAAGATAATCTCTACATCTGCTTCTTTGGTAGTTGTTTCTTGTTCCACCTGACGACATTCGATCTTCCTTTCACAAATATTTAACAAATCATCTTCGACTAGAAATGCATGAAGGTTCTTCTTCTCTTAGATAAATTATTTCCGACGAGGAGCTGGGTTTGTTTTTCGAATCATTTTCTTCGATGAACACCGATTCCCTGTGGTGTTCATTTATCATGAAGTTCTGTAAAAATCTATTTTTCATTGAGTTTGCGAGGAAAAACAAATCCGGTTGTTTCTGCCCGAGTGACATCGAATCGCTTTCACATCATCAGCATGGGAATTAGTAGAGTTGCAGAGCTCGGCTTTCTTCAATCGATATCTGTAATTTATAATTTTGTTGATTGATTAAATTTCAATACTTTCAATTTAGTAGTATTTCACTCTTAAAGCATTAACAATTTTTTCCAAACCAAGAAACGTGAAAAAATGTTTTCCTTTTTTGAAATATCGATCACAAATTTTCGATTTCTTTATGTAGAGTGAGTTTTTATGCTAATTGATTTGAAAATCGTCCCAAATAGTGAATATATGAAAATTGTTGGAAACAATTATGATTTCTTTCAAGCTTCGTAATGAATTTCTAAAAACTTTTTTTTAAAACTCACACAGCACAATCAACGATTACATTTTCGTTGAGATTTGTTTCAAGGTCCTTTTCATTGTCTGTGGCGTCCAGATGTTGCTAGTCGCGATGATTTCCATGATTGAGTTGAAGTTTGAAGATGTGCTGATTTCTGTAGTTGATCTTGACAATAATTTTTCTTTTGCAATATATATTATCCTAGTCGATGAAGAATTCTTTCCAATTTAGAGAGTTGCCAACTTGAGTTGAGAAGTTCGAGATAAGGCAGATCTGAAAAATTTTAATTAGATTGTAGAAAAAATTTAGAAATTATCTTACTTTGAATGAATATCAGATGAATGAACTTGCATGATTTTATGAGTATTCAAGAAGAGTTTTATGCGTAGTGTGTTTGGCACATAATTGAAGCCAAATATCCTTCAAGAGTGTTGAAAATTCGAAGAGTTCTGTCGTCTTGATGTCGTCGAGGGGTGGGATACAGAAAAAAAGGGGAAAATGTATTACATAAAAAAGGAATTCATAGCTTGAACTGTTCAATATGAAAAACTATGAACAGCTATGAATTCCGGATAAAAAAAATTAAATTAGGTTTTGAAACCATAAAAAATTTAGGTTTTGAAAGAAACCCAAAAAAATGCAGAGAACGGGGAATTTTTAATGTTGTAAATAAAAAATATACACTAGGAGGGTACAAAAATTTGAACTTTGAGATGAGCAGAAACAATTCGAAAATTACTATTTAAAGCAAATGATAGAAGAAAGGGGTTTTGAATTTTTTTTTTTACTCAGCAAGTGAGTTTTTTTTTTCTTTTTCTTTTGTTTTTTGTTTTNTTTTTTTTTTTTTTTTTGATATTGGGGTCGAACAATAAAAATATAAGATGGAGAGTTTAGATTTGAGATACAAAGATTTGAAAAAAAATCATAGGGTAAGAAAAATTTAATAACAATACTAAAAATGAATAAACTAACATATTTGAGGTCCAAAGTTAAGAATTTGAGAAAAGACTAAGATTTTTCAGAAGAAGAAGATGGAGAGAACAAAAAAAAAGCTGCAAACTTACATACAAATAACAAAAAGAAGTCAACAGCTTTTTTGGTTCAAGAGAAAGCCTTAGAAGTTTGAAAAACAGTCTTGTTATTTGTATTTTCAGTTATTTTTACTGAAAATGACTGTAGTAGGTTTCTCTCGCCTTATTTTATTTTTTAATAATTAACTTTATTGAAAATATTTCAGACATCCGTGGAGTTTTACGAATTTTGTGAAACAAATAAATAAATTTGGAAAAAATAACGGCAAGAGAGTGTGTGGCCGAGAGAGGTTGGCCGAGGTTTTTCTCGACCGCCAGTTCATTTATTTGTATTTCTCTCGGACAACACAAAAATTTGAATTTTTGTTTTTGATTTTTGTTCCTAAAAAGTTAAGTTTTATGCAAAAAAAGTATCGGAGTTGAGGAAAAATGTTATCCAAAATTATTTCAAGGTTTTACAAAAAATTAAAAACCTGAAAAATGAACATCTTCCGTCAAAAAAATGATCAACGAGTCGGCGAAAATTTCCCATCTCATTTCTCATTTTTACTTGAAGTCGTCGAAATAGAATTGAATTTAAATCTCTTCAAGTTAGTACAAAGGGTAAAAATAAACAAAGGGGATAATAGTTGGGGTCTTTGCCTTCTTCTAGTTTTTTTTTTTAATTTTTTGTTTTTTTTAGATTTTTAAGTTAGGTTTTTTGAGTTAGTGAAGAGAGTTATTTCTTGAATGTTGTCCTCACTTTTCAAAATCGAATCCATTGAAGTTGTTTGCATTCAGACATCAGATTTTTTGATTTCTTTTCGTTGTTTCGTAGTAGTTTTGTTTTGATCCGACTGTTTATTATTTCTTGAATTCCATTGAAGTTGTTGGCTACCAATCGAATCCGATAATGTTTTGTTTTGCTCTGAAGGTTAGTCTGAAAATTAACCACGTTTTTTTTTTCATTTCCAAGAGAAGTCAACCTACCTTTCACAGCTTGATAGGCGTCGCAAAAAAAAATTTAAAAACAAAACTTTGATGTTTTTGTTTTTCTCTGAAGGTTATTAGTCTGAAAATTAATCAATTTTTTTCATTTTAAGGAGAGGTAACCTACCTTTCAGAGCTTGATAATCGTCGCAAAAAAAAAATTTAAAAACAAAACTTTGATGTTTTTGTTTTTCTCTGGAGGTCATTCTGAAAATTAATCACTTTTTTTCATTTTGAGAGGACGAAAATCTACCTGGCAGAGCTTGAGGGACGCCACAGAAGTCCAAAAAAAAACATTTAAAAACAAAACTTTGATGTTTTTGTTTTTGCTCTGAAGGGAATTAATCTGAAAATCGATCACTTTTTTTGCATTTCTAGGGAAAGAAAACCTACCTTGCAGAGCTTGATAAGCGCCTCGACTTCTATTGGTGTTGTTGTTTACCAATAGAATCCGGGAATATTTCGTTCTGAAAAATTATTAATATTTCTCGAAAAAGTTTCAATTTTCTCACCTCTTTTCGCACTAGATTTGCATACAAGAAAAATTTAAAAACAAACATTAATGATTTGTTTTTTTTTCCCCTGAAGGTCATTAGTCTGAAAATAAATTTTTTTATCATTTCCAAAGGGAGGTAACCTACCTTCAGAGCTTGATGGGCGGCGTCGAAGCCTAATTGCAGCACCAATCAGACTCGGGACCCATTCTCGAATCCTATTGGTGCAATTACCCACCAATAAGACCGATTTCTAAAACAATTTCGCTATTTTCTAAGTGCGATTCATTTCTCCTCATAATCCAAGATTGTTATCAATTTTGCATTCTCTTGAATTTGACGCGAATGTTATCCATACATGTTGATACGTTGAATATTTCCCGTCATTTATTGTTTATGCTCATCTTCATTTCAGCACATGTTTATTGACAAAACAAATCCATGCAAAAAAGTCGTTGCATCCGTGAAAGTATGCACTGAAATTTCATTGTTGTTTTCTCAAAAAGTCGTTACATTTCTTACCTTTCAAAGTGAAGTAAGCTTCCAAGAATTACAAATCCAGCTTTGATTAATAATTCCACTAAAGTGATTGTGATTTCCAGAGAACGTCCCCTTTTGGCACAAAATATGCGCATTTCCATTCTCCTTGAAATTGTTGATATGTCGAAAATCCATGTTATAGAAAGAATTTTCTTTGGAAGGTAATTTATTGACTATATCCTTGCGTAGGACTGATCGGGGTTGACGAAGTTGTGTTTTTTGCTTTTTTGATGTACAAACAGCATCATCTCGTCTCCTCCTCCAGATCCATTGTCTCTCGCCACGCTGGCTTACAAGCATCCGCAACCAATGCCCAGTTTACAATGGCGATTAATGAACTCGAATTGCAATAGCGAACACAATATAGTAACCTCAATATCATATCCTAGTCTGCATTTTCGATTTCTTTTGTTGAAGTAAGAAACCGCGAGTTGGTTCATCCTTATTCGAATTTTGAATTAATCCAGGATGACCTTTCACAATCACATTCAAATAAATCCTGTAGGATATATATACCAAATTGCCGACGATTCCACGTTAATCAACTTGGGTGATTAAGATCCATAAAATAGTCGTCTTTATCGTCTTCTAGTTCTCAATCATTTGAGCAAGTGTAACCGTTGGCGATTCCATTTAAACTGACACATCCAGAAAAATTGTGTTCTTTTTTTTGGAAATCAATATCCATTTTTTGTTAGTAGGAAATCCGGATTCAAATCCACTTCTTCGGGAAAATCGAAATTCGGTAATCAATAACTCAATCATAATTCTAGCACGTGTCGATCCATCAGTGAGACTCCGAAATAATAAATCCAAATCACTATTCATTATTTTTGTGTGTCGAAAACTCTGAAAATATCGATTAATTTTCTATTCAAACTATGAACAACCAACCTGATCGAGTGCCGAGTCCGCAAGGTTTGAAATTCAGGTCATAATAATATCTTTTTGAATTCCATAATATGAGCAAATTTAATATCATTATTTCTTAATTCAAAATCCAAAATATCATTGTCTTCGTGTATGAAATAAGTGTTCTCCTCGGCAATCAAAATCCATTCTCATTGGGTCATGTCCATGCGATCTCTGTAAATTTAATTTACTTTTTTGTTTAAAATCTGAAAAACTAACCTGGTCAGGTGTCATGTATGCCAAAGTTCATAAAATGAAATATAAAACGTTCTTGATATTTCTCTTGTTCTTGTTTTATCCAATCATATTATAATTTACAGAGAAACATCTGCATAATGCATGTCTTCTCGCTTGGAATCCAGTGGCCGTGAATCGACATCCATATGTTCTCAATCCAGGTAAAGTAATTCGACGAAGCCCGGAATCTCGATAAATTATGTCGCAAAAACATCTCGACATCCTCCATTTTCCTTGGAGTAATCAACAGAATAATTCAGGCATAAAGCCGTGATGAGATGTCCATTTTGCGAGATATGTAATTTTTGCCTTCAATATCTTCGTATTCATATCCAAACGACTTTGATAAATATATATCGTAGGAATAATCTAAAGTCATTTTGTTTTGTTGGTCAATTAATGAGAAAACTAACCAGAGAATACAAAAAAGGCTTTGAAAAACCCGCTCGAATCATGCTGCAACTTCAACCAGTAACCTTTTCCAGATAACACCGGAATTGGCCACAACACAGTTCGACGGAATTTCTCCGCAATCACCCATCATTGAAATATCGGGACCAGTGCAGGTAATATATCTGGATATAAAAATATCCATCTCCCAACAACCACCAAATTGTATATAAGAATCCAATCGCAGCAAACGAAATCCAGAATCGTTTTGCTTTTGAAACATTAATTCGGGAGTAGGCCACATTGTGTATATGTGTCGCGGAATATCTCCAATATTCATAAAATCTTTCTGGGTGTGATATTTATCCTCTTTCAGTTTTCATTCTTCTCGCAATGTTGCATATTTCCCCATAAATTTTGTGTTCTCCACTGATTCGTTTGCTCGCCATGTTCAGGCTAATAGCGACATCAATAGGGTCATCGTAGGACTATTCTGAAATAATTTTGTTTTGTTTTTTAATTAATTAGAAAACTAACATTTTAATACAAAACAGAATTCGAAAAATCCGCTCGAATCATGCTGCAACTTAAACCAGTAACCTTTTTCAGATAACACCGGAATTGGTCACAACACAGTTCGACGGACCTTCTTCGCGATTGACAATAAAAAATCGAGATCATTGCAGGTAAAATATCTGGATATAAAGATATCCATCTCCCAACAACCATGAAATTGTGGATAAAAATATCCTCGCATCACTCAAATAGCATAAGACTGTTGCTTTTTGGCACAATGATTCGAGAGTAAACCACATTTTGTAGATATATCGCGGGACATTTCCAAATATAATTATTGAAACTTTCATCGATCAATTTTCATCCTTTTTCCAATTTTGTACAATCCCCATGCATTTTGTGTTCTCCATTTTTAAAACGACTTTGATATACATCATCGTAGGTCTATTCTGAAGTAATTTTATTTTGTTTGTTAATTAATTAGAAAACTAACCACTGAATACAAAAACGGTTTCAAAAAACCCGTCGAAACATGTTGAAACTTCAACCAATAACCTTTTTCAGGTAACATCGGAATAAATAACAACACAAATCGACAGATTTTCGCAATTGGCCATCAACCGAATATCGAGACGAGAGCAGGTATGATATAAAAAGATCCATCTTCTAATAACCACAAAATTGTGGATAAAAATCATCGCATAACCCAAAATTCATATTTGTATTGCTTTGGCACATTGATTCGTGTATCGCGGAACATTCCAATATATTCATAAAAATTTTCTGGATATGATATTTATCCTCATCCATTTTTATTCTCCTCGTAATGATGTGTAAATACATTGTATCCTCCTCGAATTTATTTGCTCGCTATATTCAAAATAATAACGGCATCAGTTCCATAACCAGAATATTCGTAGAATGGAGCAGCACATATTTCCCAGTTATGATCTCATAAAACACGATTTTTTCAGAACTCGAGAAAAAATAATCCAATCATCGAAATGTACAAATCCAGGAGAATCATCATGCTTGTTCGATCCTTCAACAATCCGAAATACGGCAATATGTTTGATCAATATGGCTCGGCTTTCATTATCTTCCATTTTCGTGACTGTATTCGTGATAAAACGGAAAGTGTCAGGTAGAGCGATAATTGTTGATTTTTCAGCATTCAGGCGAACGTCATAATCACACTTATCTTCATCAAAGTCTCAATAATCGACGCCGAGGCAAATAACATCATGATTGCGAAGATAATATGGTATAATTCGCATAATCGACCGGGAATAACAATGATGATAACCATGATCGTAATCCAAAAATGCCATACGAAATTCGGCACACAATACAAGAAGACTGTCTCAGAGCTGAAAAAATGATAATTATTGATTTTTAATGAGAAAACTGACTCACCTAAAGTAGCACTGAAAAAAAAAACAAAAAATACAACTAGAAATTACAATATAAAGAAAAAATATAGGGAAAAAAAGAATTTTTTTGGATTTTGGAGATTTTTTTTTTTTTGGATTTTTTAAGGTTTTATTATTTTTTTGGATTATGGGAGATTTTTTTCTTTTTTTTGGGTTTTTTTTTTAATTTTTAAATGGGAAGAATACAAAAAAATGCGAAAAAAATGCAAATATTCACAGGATAAAAAATCAATAGCGCCTTCCGCTCCTCAAGGTCTTTGGCGGAGATTGCAGAAGGTATTCTCCTAAATCCTCGCCCATCGCGCCATTTGCTCTTAATCGGAAAACGATAATGTCCTGGAACTTTTTCGGCGGATTTTTCTGCAATCGGATGCAGGTGGTGAGGTTTCGTTGAATAGAGTTTAGCTGAGTGAGGACGTCGTCCGAGCCTGGGTAAGCTAGCCCGTTGAGATTGATGATGGCTCGTCGACTCCAATACTCCAAGGTTTGCAGCGCTTTAACAACTTGGGCCTGCTCAACCGCATCAACGTCATCTTCTTCCTTCTCTTCGTCTTCTTCATCATCATCCTCCGCTTTATCCGACTCCTCAGCATTCTCCTCTTCCTGATCCACAACATCTTCCTGATCCTCCTCTTCTTCCCCATCAACCTCATTCACAATTTCCTCATCATCTTCTACCAATTCTTCTCCACCTTCATCAGCTTCCACGACATTTTTGGCGACATCTTCCACAATATCCTTCAGGGTTTCATCGACGATCATCATCGTTGATGGATCTTGCCCTTCTGGAATTGCTTCTCGGACCACCTCGAAATCGTCATTTGACACTTGATCCTGAAAATATTTTTTTTTTTTTAATTGCAACCTGATATAATTTTTATTTTTTCCAGAAAACAACTACAACACTCTGAAAACCGCTATATCTACGATCTTCAATGCAAAAATCACATGTTTCCAAAGGCCCATCCACTATATCTGTGAGCTGAATATGAGAAGTGTCACAGAATTGTCGATGGGTCGAGGATTCTATGTGGAATTTGTTATTTTTGCTGTTCAGGAGAAAAATCAAGGTTAGTTATGGGTTTAACAGATGTAAAATTCTTTCAAATATCACGATAAAACGATATTTTTATCTCAATCCCTTCAAATTTTTTATAAGCTTATCAAAATTCAGGAATTTCAAAGTTATTAATGAACTAATTGATGTCCTAATTGTCCTATCCTCCCCACAAATCATTATTTTTTCAGGTTCTTCTCGAAAAGGAGCAAGCTTTCTCGCGACAATGGAAACTATTCGGGATTTTTTACTAGTAAAAAGAAATAATAAGGTAACACTTTTCAACTTTAAAACTCGTTATTGATGAATCTAAATGGCAATCACGAGTTTTCTATGTGAAATTTGTTGGAATTCTTACGAGAAAGATCAAGGTGAGTAAAAATATGTGATAAATTCATCTGAAATAGGTTTCAAAGCTATTCTCGAAAAGAGTGCCACCCTAATTACCAAAATCTACCCTAAAAATCATTATTGTTTCAGATTCTTATCGAAAAGATGGAGTTTCCTGCCTACGATGGAATTTATTCGGAAATGACGATTGGAAAAGGGAACGATTCCCAGGAATAACATTATATTTTTTTAATGATTTTAATGTCGAAAAAAGCAAACGTTTTTTTTTTAAATTTAAGTCTCACTGTCAATATTTATTGTGATTCTCCAAAGTATGCTCAATTAAAAATGTCTGGAATCCAATGTATTGGTCGCAATGTCATCCATAGTCTCTGCTTGATGTTGTGCCTCGATGTCGTTTTGGTCGATGCTCGATGTCGTTTTGGTCGATTCAATGTCCGGAGATTCATTAGCTTGGTCTTCGTGAGTGGATTGTTGGACCTGGAAAGAGGTAATATTTAATTGAGTACAATAATCGAGCAAAATTCATATTTTTCAGAATTGATCGATATGGTGTTCAATTGGATTTCGAAAATTTAAACGATCAAATAACTTGCCTCATTTTCGACTTTGACCAATTTGAGTGGGACGATGTCCGTCTCGCATTGATCGTCTACTTGCGTCCATGTGCGCTTCCTTGTGGGCGAAGGCTGAGGCGCAACTTCCATAACTTCTTCGACTTGGTCAATCTCTTCTGCTCGGATTTCGACTGTTGGAGGAGCATCTTCCGGCACGTCCGCAGCCACAAAAACTCTTGGTGATAAGACGATCACGGAAGAATCGTCATAATCTTCTTCTTTGATTTGCTCAATCTCTTCTGCACGAGTTTCGGCTGTTTGCGGAGCATCTTCCGGCACGTTCGCAGCCACAACAATTTCTGTTGATAAGATGATCACGTCGTCATCTTCAGGCTCCAATGAATTTTGTTGTTGTTGTTGTTGGTGTTGGGATGGATGGAAGGGCTTTTGGGGTGCTCGGTCCTCGACCAACGGCGCTCCCCGCAGGCTTCGCTCACGGTGTCCAGCACCGTGAGCATTATGTTTTCTAAAAAATCCATTAGCCACTTCCATCTCTCTCTCCTCCGCTTTGATCTGTGCCAACAACTCCTTATTCACTCCGAATCGACGATCTTGTTCCATCACAGCATCGATGTGATTGTTCCAGTAATTTCTCCACCACGCGTCATCATGTCCTTCTGCTTGAAGAGCTAGGATGTGTGGTGCTACTGGATCGATCTTGATCTTCGTGTAGTTCTGAAATTTGGTATGTTTAAAAAAATGGTTTTGTTTTTAAATATAGTTTCATAAATTTTTGTTTGAGGTTCTTTAAAAGGAAAAACATGTGTTTCCGAAGATTCATCGACTTTATCTGTGAGCTAATATGAAAAGTGTCACAGAAGTGTTGATGGATCGAGGATTCTATGTGAATTAACTTCCTTTTTTCATATTCAGGTGAGTGGATACAGGGATGTGGGATTCCCAATTATCCTCAAAAATCAATACTCTTTCAGATTCTTTTCGAAATCAACAATCAGCACAAAAAATGCCTCAACTGGATTGATAAGATTCATCAAAAAAGGAGAATTACAAAATATACAGGTCTGTTCATACTTTTTTTCTAAAATTAATCGGTTTGACATGGCACAGTACTTCAGAGAAGTTCGTGAATTTATTGGATATTTTAGACTTCAGAAGTGAGTGTCATTTAGGGTACGGTACCATGTCAAACCAGTTTGTTTTCGACAGTGTTTGAAATAAAATCATAGATTTTTCAGGATAATACTTACCGGATTCGCAGCTATTCGCGCTCTGACTTCACTTGTGTTCCCCTCGTCCACAGGAGCTGGTCCTAGCTTAGAAGTTGATGGCGAATCGTTGACATTTGGTTCGGCTTGAGGATTCGATGCGTTCACTGTCTCCTTCAGTCCCCAAAATCCTTTTCTGATGTGGAAATGGTTGCAGTAATCGAAGGGGTCCAGTCCTGATGAAGTCACTTCGTGAACATATTTCGGATCGATTTCGATATCCGAGTCTGATGTGTCACATTCCCATTCTTTATGAAGATACTCCTTGTACTCATCGGTCAATAGCTGAAAATGGTATATTTAAAAATTGGATCTCAAACTGTTGTTTTTTGTATTACATTGGAAAAGAAAATCTACTCACATTTGCATCTATGAAGAATGAAGGACTTCGAGGATTTGGACGTTTGTAAACTTGAGCGTCTTTAACTCCAGTATCCACATTGTTTCCAGGTGTCACAGCCGGTGGTTCCAAAACTTCTGCTTCGCATTCTTCAGCGGGCTTCTCGAAAATGTTGGCCAACTGCTCACCGTCGACTGTCCCAACAGATGCTTTAAGAGCTTGATCACAGCGAGGTACTTCGATAGCGTCAAACTGTGTCGCATCAGCTCTACTAACATCAGCATGTGACATATCCAAAAGAGAATCGATGTAGTCAATCGATACCGTATCTCCGTGCACAAGGCGATTCACACATGCCTCCAACGCGTTCCGGCTTCGCATCAAAATGTGGTCGATGACTGGCTGAATGGATTCAACAACAGTGTCATGAACAGTCTCGTCGGCGCGGTAGGTGATATCACCAAGGTTCTTGAAAAAAAAAACATTAGCTTTGAAAAACTGGTAAACATTATTTCTGTTTCATTATGAGGATTCGTGGAAGATGTATGAGTCCCATAGATGAATATAATTTCAGATATAGTTACTAACTTTTCAATGAATTTCATGAGAAGTTTCACAATTTTTCATGGTATTCTTGAATCACCCATCTATTTCTCTGGTATTTTCATACTAGGATTCAATAAAATAAACTTACCGTTGAGATCGTGAATACTGCTTCATTAGATTGGCGTCCAACCGAAGGCGCATTATCCTGATAAACGTCCAATGGAGTGGAGCTTCTTAATTGTTGCCCAATGGGCTTTTCGCTTTGATCAATTGATCGATTAACACTCATCTGAAAATAAAAAAATTGTTCTCTTTTTTCTGAGTTCAAAACTTACGTTGAGCAATAGGGTCAAGCTTGTTGTATGAACAACGGGATTACCTGAAAATTTGAAAGTTGTACGGGTTCAACTGAAATTCATAGAAAAGCGAAAAAAATATTCGACATGCACCGCGAGAATAAATTGCTTGACGTCACATATAATCTGCGATAGTTTTCAATGTAGAAATTGAATTTAGCACTGTAATCCTCTCAAAACGCCATCGGAAGTCAGAGCTTCAAAGATTGTTATTGAAGCGCAAATAATCGACTGATTGACGGCTCATATTTCGGCATTCAAAAATCAATTTTGACAATGAAAAACACGATACTATTCCAGTTTGCATGATTAGAATGAATAGAGAGATAGGTAAAGATTGCATTTCCAGCTCAAAAATTTCGAAAAACGATCAAACTTCATCGATTTAGAGGAAGGTGATTGAAATTACAGTAATCTGGCGACATGGATTGGATTAAATTGAATTGGCATGAAAAATAAAATTGATTAATTGCGCTCTCTTGAGAAACATTCATTTTTCAGCTTCAAATGATGTTTTACAGATGATTCAGGATCTTGATCGACTTCGATTTCACTCAACAAAGCCTAATGACAGCGATTTTTTTCAAAAAATTTCAATAAACTAATAAAAATACATCAAACCGGTCAATACTCTCCAGATTAAATAAACCATCTAAGCTCTACATTATCCTGACAATAGAAAAGTTTTTAAAAATCTAATGTTTTCTATCAAAAAATCATTTTAAACGCCAAATTCATGATAAAAAATATAGGAAATGAGGTATTGATTGGAATAACGAAAAAGTGACGTCACCTAGCTAGAGGGGTAGAGGAAATGAGACATAAGGTGATTAAGGAGACGCAGAGATAAAACGTCTCGTAATTCAACCATTTTGAAAAATTTTTCGAATTTCAAAAAATGTTCATCAAAGTGAAAGTACTGTACGTATTCTAAGAACCTACAGTAGTCGATATGATATTTTAATGTTTTTAAATACAAATTAATCGCTTTTCTCTTCTTTTCGTTCAGAAATCAAATGTTATCACATTTTGAATTTTTGTAAATCCCATTTTGTAATATCTTCAATTTTCAGGCTTCAGTTGCACATTGATTTCGGAGATTACTGCTGTAATTTAAAAAATCTGCCGCAAACATTTATGAGGATTATCAAAGTGAGGTTTTAGTGCTTGCAGGATTGATGTTTGATGGAAGCTGTTATTTACAGATCGGAGCTACTGTTATATACAATGAAGAATCCTATCGTAGACATGGAAGAGGATAACTGCCCGAGGAGATCGATAGATGATGTAGCTCTCTACGTTCCAGAGTTTCGATTTTCCGAAGAAGGATCCATATGTACATATTTGTTGGGAAGATCCATTTGTTTAGAAACAAATGTAGTTATCTATTGACGCGAACTTCCATATCAGCCCAGATTATGAATTATAGCATTTGAACCTCAGATTTTTTGAGGTTTGTTGTGTGTTGCTGATGGAAAATTATTTTTAATTTTGATCATGATCGACATAAGTGGCAAATCTGGTTGTTAGTTTTACGTTTTCAGCGAATTCCAATTGAAAACCGATATGAAAAAATCATAGCGACGTACAGTATGTGTATCGCAGAGAGGGAAAAGAAATATGGCCTAGGATCCGACCGTTTTTTTGAAATTTTGATGATTTTTCTCGGAAAACCTTTTTTTGCTCTGTTTTTGAGATTTTTGAAAATCGCGAAATTATGGGATGTTGGATAGAATAGTACGCCCACTATTCACAATATTTTAATCGTTGAATGTTGTTGTTTTCGTCCTTTTTTCGTTTGATCATGATTTTTCCAAGAAACGTCTGCAAGAAATTTGTCAGGTCGCTCAGCCAGCACAATTAGGCTGTCTTCAAAACTCATAACAACTCATTTGACCCGAAATATATTTGCCCGATAGTCTAATCAAGTTTAAAGTATTTTCGATAGCAAATTTAACAGAAATTCCATTCGCAAAACAGAAGTGGCAGACTTCAAAAAGGAAAATCATGTGTCTCCGAAGGTCCATCGACTCTATCTGTGAGCTAATATAAAAAGTGTCACAGAAGTGTTGATGGATCGAGGATTCTATGTGAATTAACTTCCTTTTAATGTTGCGAATTCAGATAAGAGAGAACAAGGATTTGGTGTAAAAACTGGAGACCGATTCATGGTGAAATTTCCCTCAAAAATAAAAACTGTTTTTCCAGATGTTTTTCAGAATGCGTTTAGATTATCCCAGCACATATAAATCTCGGTTGAAGTAAGTTGGATGTTATTTGTTTTGTAAAAGTGAGGAATCGGCGCAACATGTTGCAAAAATTACTGTGCAAGGTTAGTAGAAAAAAACACTTCTCTTTTGCCAATATCAGTCGTATTTTCAGAATCTTTCAAAGTTCGTGCCAGTTAAGCAATCGTGCTTGAAGTTTTTGCGGCTGGAGAGCCTGATTTCTTCTCAAAGAGCAAGGATTTTTTTTTTTGTAGGAAAGATGCTTCCAGTCGCCTGCACACCATTCGGAAGATGGCTCATCTTTATTCTTCGAATACATTATCAAAATTGGGTCCATGATGAATCTACCAACTTGTATTGTTGTTCCCAAAAATCGTCTCCTAAGATCGTTTGGTGGAAGGAGCTCCATCAATATTATTTTTCACAATAACCATTTTCATTCCAGATGGATTCGATCGAAGTTGTGATTTTATAGTTTTATTTTCGACGTGATATATTTTCATAATAACTTTATGGTAAAATCGAGGTGAGTCAAAATGCGTTAAGTTTCTGATTTACGAGAAAAGTTGAGGAAAGCGAATGAAAATCTCGCGAAAAAAGATGAAGCATGCGGAATCATCAGTGGATCTAATTCTAGTGGATCTAAAATAAATAATTTTTAAAAATCTATCATTTTCAGATACACCTTTTCAACTCCTCTCCTCGCATTGATCGATCCTACTGGCATGTTGGAGCTGAGCTGGCCATTATCTTCTTCGTAAACTTCGAATCGGTGTTCACCGTTTCGTGCAACCAATCATCGTCTCGATCCCTTTGTACATCGCGTCGAAATGGGTTCTGTCGGCAAGAAAACCCCCAAAATTGATTTTTTTTTTTCAGTTATTGCTCAAAGGAAATCATGTGTCTCCGAAGGTCCATCGACTCTATCTGTGAGCTGATATGAAAAGTGTCACAGAATTGTTGATGGATCGAGGATTCTACGTGTATTAACTTCCTTTTTATGTTGCGAATTCAGATAAGAGAGAACAAGAGTTTGGTGTAAAAATTGGAGACCTGTTCATTGTGAAATTAACCCAAAAATCGAAGATTTTTTTTTCAGAATGCATTCAGATTATGCCAACACGTAGAAAAATTCGGTTGATGCCAGTTCAGTGCGATTTGCTCTGTAAAAGTAGAAATAGTGTCTGAGTGGAAAGTATTCCAACAATCAAAAGTATGAATTTTGATTTTTCTTGAACATCATTCTACATGCGAAATATTGCAGAGCCATTGAAAGGTTAGACAAAAAAGCTTCACTTTTCCCAGTATCAGTCGTATTTCCAGAATCTTCCAAAACTCGTGCTACATGGGCAAATTTGTTTGAAGTTTTTCGGCTTGACAGCTCGATTGCTTATGAAAGGGCCACATTATGTATGAAAAATGCTTTCAGTCGCCTAGGACACAATTCAGAAGATGGTTCATACTTCCTATCCACTTTCAAAATCGGTTCCATGATGAATCTACCACATTGTTTCTTCGGCATCTTGCTCTCTCCGGAGCGTACATCAGATTAAGCATATTTTTCGTTAAAGGGATTGGTAACTCAGAAGTGATGCCGCTTTCATTGAACTGGCGTTTGTCTGTGCTTTATTCTAATATAATCTTTGAGTAGTTGTGAAAAGTGATATATTTATAAGTTCGATACTCGCCACCTAATAACCTGATGGTATTTTTCCGGAGTTTCGAAAATTGGAAAATCGAAAAAAAAGGACAGATCCCATGTTTTGAGGAGAAAAAAACCATATGTTTCCAAAGATCTATCGACTATATCTGTGAGCTAAATATGAGAAGTGTCACAGAATTTTCGATGGATCGAGGACTCCATACGATTTTTTCATAATAACTTTATGGCAAAATCGAGGTGAGTCAAAATGTGTTAAATTTCTGATTTACGAGAAAAGTTGAGGAAAGCGAATAAAAATTTCGCAGACTATCTTCAAGAAATAAGATGAATCATGTGAAATCATCAGTGAATCTAATTTTAAAACATCTTTCATTTTCAGATACACTCCTTCAACTCCTCTCCTCGCATTGATCGATCCTACTGGCACGTTGGAGTTGAGCTGACCATTATCTTCTCAGTATGCTTTAAATCGGGATTTCTTGCATCGCGTCGAAATAGGTGTCGTCATCTTCCAAACCATTCGCCTCGAAACTCCGCGTCATGTTTTGATTTTATAGTTTTATTTCAATGTCGGGATATTTATAAAGTGGAAGGAAAACCAGTAAATTTGATTATTTTTTATTAATTGCTGGAAGGAAATCATTTGTCTCCGAAAATCCATCGATTCTATCTGTGAGCTGATTGAAAAAGTGTTACAGAATTGTTGATGGATCATGGATTCTATGTGAATCAACTTCAAGAAAAAATTCACGGATGTCGAAGCTGTCTATGGTGCAGTTTTTGGCGTGTTCTGACTGGCTTGCCGCGTATCCTTTGGCTCATGATCGTCGAATCCCTAATCGGCGTTCCCTTTCAGTTATCGTTCAATCGACATGGCATTCGGATCATAGGATGAATAAAAAAATTTTTTTTTTGAATATTTAAAACAATATTGGTTTTGCAAAATGTTTAGTTTCTATAGAGTTCCTGGAAAACCGTGAACTTCAATAAAATCTAGAAAAAGTTGAATTTTTGAACTAAAAACTATGCTTCATAAATGTTCTGAAAGTTTCCGGAAAAACCACTATAACTTAAATGAAAAAATCCAATTTTTAACTTAGTATTGATATAAGTTCTAAAATTAATGTCAATGAAAAAAATAAGTTAATTTAAGTTCGAAATCTTTTTGGGTTTCTAGTGGTTTATAATTCAATCAGTCGACATGCGCTGATCTTTGAAAACGTCCACCAATCAGCTTCATGTTCACCATTTGATCAAGCAACGTGCTCATTGTTCAACCGGTTGCAAATCACGTAATTCGGCAAGCTTCATTCCAACAACTGGCGAAATTTTTCAAAATTATCTTTTGTTTTTTAAATAAATGATTGACTTCATACGACTTTGTTGATTTATCATCATTTTCACGTATACAAGCACCGTGTTTGATTATTGACGTGTCTGAAGAGAATTTGAAACAAAAAAACCTAGTTTTTCAAAGTTAAAATTAATTAAGAAGAACTGGGAAAACTTGTTCCTAGATAAGGTCAGGAATTCATTTTGAAATATGTATTTCAAAACAAAACAAGCACTCGTGATAGCATATTGGAACTAACTATAGATTTCAGAGAAACAAAGATTGTTTTCTTTAAAAATAGGTGACATCATATTTAACTACTTTAGATTATTTTTCAATTCTATGAAATGTTTTCAACTTCATAAACTCTTCTGAAAGTTCCGAGCCCAAAATACCAAAAATATCTGTCTCTCTCACTCACAATACTCTCACCTGCTCCCCTTTGTTTAAATGACGACTACATCAAATCGTCTTCCTTCTCCTCTATTGTTATCCAATCAATAAGTCATTTTTTTTCTTTAATTTTATAGTTTAATGTAGAAATTTTTTTAACAATATTCCTAATTCATGTTATTCTTCAAGGCTTACTTTCTTGAAAAACGATTCGAAATTAGCTCTGAAAATCTCCTGAATGCCCGATTTTGTTCTATATAAGATATTGTAGATCATCATCTGAAACCATCTGAGCTCAAAAACTGATCCCTTGTTAAAATCGTTACTTCTCCCATCAATCACCTTCATTGTACTACGAAGTTTTGCTTCAGAATCCGAATGTTCCTATCCGAAAAGATGAATACATCAATCGATATTCCAAGTTCATCGGGTTTCGTCACAACCAGAAGGGCGAAACGACCACATTCAGAGGATAAGGATCGAAAAGTTAGTTTTAAAAAAAACTTTGCCTTTTTTTCTCGAATTCTGCTGAAATTGACCGAAAAACTGTTTCCAACCGGATCTGAAAAAACTAGAACTTACCTCGTTTTTTTTTCGAATTAAAAAAAAATGACCGCAACAATGCACCGAATTGAGAATAAGTAATTAACCGAAACGTAGGGTTACTGTAGATCAACATAACCAGTGAATTTCGAAGAGTGTTCTGGAACCTCAGCTGGAAAAACCCTGAATGGAAGTTCTATTTTCAGAAGTTCGTGCCGAAGCGTGTGGTTTCTGATGGTTTGGCGAGCAAAAAGTATGTTTTCTATATTGTCGTGGTTTTAAAAAATATTTTCGTTTCAATTTTCAGACTCACGAACGTCGGAAATACTTGCTTCATGAACTCGGTGTTTCAAGGACTAGCAGCGATTGACGGATTTGGAGTCAGAATGCGTCAAGGCTATTCGCATTTCAAAAAACTGGAAACAGTCATCAAAAAGATGAAGCCGAATGGTCAGAAAAAAATTGAGTTTTAGTGAGTTGAAAAAAACATGTTGTTCTATATAATCATTATTCATTTTCAGCATGATGGCTTGCGAAATATTGGACCATCTGTCACCAACGTCTCGAAATTCTGGAAATGGACACCCGATCAAAAGTGCGAAATTGAAGACCATCCGTAAATTTATCGGATCAATTAATCCAGATTTTGATAACTGGTCCCAACAGGTTAGTTATTCTTTTTATAATGACTGTTCACATAAAATTCGGTCCTAAAGATTACTGTAACGAATCAATTCAGATTGAAAAAAATTCATATATGCAAAGTTTTTTAGGCGTTTAGTTCAACTTATCATTGTATTTTTGAATCTAAAAGTATTAGGATTTTAAATTGAAACAGAATTTGCATAATATGAAAAATCTATTGTATTTTTTTCCAAACCTTACCTTATTTCCAGGATGCTTCGGAGTTTATGTATTGTTTATCCGGCGAGGTGAGAAGTCGCTTGAAAATGGGAAGAAAATGAAATTGGTTCGGATCGCGGGTAGATCAAAAATGTCTTGTAGCGACGAGGTGAGTGTTTAGTTCTTTTGGAGCAGATTTGGAGCAGACAAATCAATATATTCATTATACGTTGCTTTTTTTGTTTTCAACATAATAAATTTAGCAAAGCTTCGCGTTTTTGAAGGAAAAACTGAATTTAAGAGTGCCGGAAGTGTGCACACCCATGTTAACGACATGTGTAGATATCACCGATTTCAGGCACTGTTAATTTTTTATCAGAAAAACTATTTGAAATGGTTATTCATTCAATCAGTTCCGATTAGATTGTTTGATTTTCCTTCATACAAATGTTTTTTTTTAACATTTTACTACGAAAAAGCAACTCTCTTCTGATTTCATTGTGGTAAAAACAACAAAAAAATCAACGTTTAACAAATATATTGATTTGTCTCTGCTCCAAAAGAACTACACACTCACCTCGTCGCTACAAGACATTTTTGATCTACCCGCGATCCGAACCAATTTCATTTTCTTCCCATTTTCAAGCGACTTCTGACCTCGCCGGATAAACAATATATACTTCTTGTAAAAATTTAAAAACTAATTTTTCGTCTCGATCTCTCACAAGATGCAGATGTTGCATCATATTTGCACGGTCTTCAGAATTCAACTTTCGTGAACATATGGCCAGGCGTCGAATTGCAGTTCCAAGTCGAGTTCCAATTCAAATGCACAAATTGCAAAGACTCGCGCAAAAAACTGGAAGAAATTCAACACGAATTGAGCTTAACGCCAGTGTTAGTTTCATTTTTTTTTCTACTTTTCCGAAAAACATGAATTTTTTCAGTGATGGCCAAACTTTGCAACAAATTTTTGAAAAAAGTTTCGGCACGCATGAAAACGCTGAACTCCGTTGCCAAAAATGTGGTGGAACTGGTGCTCTAATCAGTTCAAGAGTCAACCGCTTTCCCGAGTATGTTTATTTTTATCAAATACAAAACAAAATACATCTCTTCAGAACATTCTACATCACCATGAAGCGATACACGGTCGAAGGAGGATTGGCGAAAAAAGTTGAAGCGGATGTGTCGATTGGAAAGTGTTTGTTCACTTCACGCGTGGCCCAGTTTCAGTTGTTGGAAGATTCCGAATCGAAGATCAAATTGGTCGATGTTGTTGTGGATGATGCGAAGTTGATGTGAGTTGATCATCTCCTCTTCTTGAAACCAATTTACCAATTTCCAGGGTGCACTTGGGACGATTTGCGCAGGGTGCGATCGAGGTGGCGATCGACAATTCGCCGAAGCACATCAACTTGGTTCGTGGCGATGGAAATTGCTTTTATCGAGCCATGTCGTGGTTGTTGTCAGGAGATGAAGGACACTACAAGCAACTTCGCAAGAAGGTGAGCCAACGGGAAGAAAAGTGTGCAGCAGTTTCTGTAAATATAAAATAAAACTATATGATAGAGACTGTAATTTTGAGTCCAAAAAATTATTTTTTTTTCAGAATGTGGAATTCATCGATCGACACTCCACCATGTTCTCAAAGATGACAAGCGAACCGATCGCCGAACTCGTCAAGAAGGCCGGAAAAGACTGTGAATGGGCTTGCGAACTTGAGATCATCGCAATGGCCACCATTCTCCAAGCAGATGTGAGTTTACTGTAGTCCAAAATCGACCTATAAATCAATAATTTGCAGATTTTCACCTTCCTGTCTGGCAAATGGGTGAGATATCAGTCAAAAATATTGACCGGTGTACAACGAACCGGCTCGTTCTACTTGAACAACAAAAATGGAGTTCATTTCAAGCCGGTGGTCAATATTTTTGGTCGTGATATGCTTCACACGGTGAAAAAATCCTTGTCGAACTCTGGTGGTGGTGGTGGTG